>SNQJ01S0008332.1:11099-25883 GCA_010110895.2 Picea sitchensis | reverse complement strand
AGGCACAGTTGACTTTTGACAAGATGAAAAAGGTAATGAGTACGTGCCCAGTCTTGGCTCTACTAGATTTCGCACAACCCTTCACAGTGGAGTGTGATGCCTCCAGGGAGGGCATTGGAGTAGTGCTTATGCAGAATAGGCACCCTATTGTCTATGAAAGCCGAAAACTGAGGGGTCCTGAGCTTCTCTATACCATCTATGACAAAGAGATGCTGGCCATCATGCACGCATTGGCTAAGTTCAGGCAATATTTGGTAGGAGCGAAATTTGTGGCGAGGATAGATCACAACAGTCTTAAGTACGGACTTAAATGAGAGGCAACAGAAGTGGGTTAGTAAGATACAAGCTTATGATTTTGACATTGAGTTCGTCAAAGGGAAGAATAATGTAGTGGCAAATGCATTATCCAGGAGGCCATCAGTTTATGCTATGATCGATATCTCAGTTGACTGGAAGGCCCACCTTTCGGTGGAATACTCAAAGAACCAATTTGCATGTCAATTAATGGATGGACAGGTACAGGATGACAACTTCAGAATAATGGATGACATCATCTACTACAAGGGTCGAATTTTCTTGGTTCCTGAGTCAACCTTTAAGGCCAAGGTACTACAAGCATGCCATGATTCACCAGTGGCAGGACATCAAGGATTCGTCAAAACGTACCGACGGATAAGGGAAAGATTCTCCTGGAAAGGTTTTAAGGAAGATGTGATGCGCCACATCAAGGAATGCACTACTTGGCAGGTAAACAAGGATGAGCACACCCATCCAACAGGATTATTACAACCACTACCCATTCCGGAGCACAAATGGGAAAGCATATCTATGGACTTCATCACAGGATTGCCCAAAGCACAGGGCAAAGATTGCATTTTTGTGGTGGTAGACAGGTTAACCAAGTTTGCACATATTTTCTCCATTGCCACAGACTACAGTGCAACACATGTCACAGATTTGTTCTTCAGGGAGGTTTTCAGATTACATGGTCTACCCAAGACCATTGTGAGTAACAGGAACAGCAGGTTCATGAGCACCTTTTGGCAGGAACTATTCAGGTTGGTAGGTACAACTTTAACCCCTAGATCCGGTTTTATTCCGGTTTTTTTCCGGTTCCGGTCCAGTTCCGGTTTTTGGGGTCGACCGGTTTGATGACCGGTTCGGTTCTTGCAACATTGATATGCATAATGAGAAACTAAGTCGACTTTCTCCTTTTATATCCCCTCTGATCTAATTTCTCGTTCGCTTTAATTATTAAATGACTTTTCCCTAAATTTTGATTTAATAATCACTCAAGTCACTTGAAAAACCCTTTTTGCTTCTTTTATTATCTAATGTCACTTTCACTTATGTTTTTTCCAGTAAATGACATTAAATAATCCTTTTTTATTTCCTTTTTCTCCCGACTATAGCCTACAGGAACCAGTATAGGCTACTCAGTCGCTCCTCTTGGAGTCATAAAAGGGAAAGGGACATTACACTCTGTCTGGGGATTATTATATTGTCTATTAATGGGAGGTGACAACTACTCTTGTACTCTCTTCATGGATGCATCCCTCATTGTCTATTTTATGTCATTTATGATTGGTCAATGTCGTTCCATACCCACCTTCCATGCACACTTCTATAGGGTGCACCACTTGGGGAGTTGGTTTGGCACATCTATTGAGGAGATTTAATCACTTTGGCATGCATATTGAGGTCACATCATTAGGAGTTATTGGTTGGATATGCATGCACATGGACCTAGGTGGTGGCACACTTATGGAGGCCTAATCATCTTTCACCTATTCCTAGGGAATACTTCTCCATGGGATTTTTATATTGTCTTGCTTGGTCATCTTATTGCACATTTATCTAGGGTGTACCTCTTCCTTCAAATATTTTGCATTATTTGGGGGTGGAGAGCCTTTCTTGAAGAGCTCTTTCTTCCCTTTGGCTAAGTAAGATTTAATATTTTATTTTGAGGCAGCTATTGAAGGGTTACATTGGAGAACTCATCAAGGACAAGTGGCATTTTTTTTGGAGGGCATTCCCATGTCAAATCATCCATTGTTTATTATTTAATGGATGATTTCATAGTCGGCCCCCAAGCTAATTAAAGTGGTTTTAACCACTAAGAAGACAAGTCGACTCTGCCCAGTGAAGAGACACCTTTCCAGCTCCTGCCAGTTTGTGTAAATAAAGGAAGCCAATGCCTCATTAACTCACTCACTCATTTGCTCATCCAATGCGCAAGTTTGGTAGCTGCAGTTGGGAGAAGAAGGAAGAGAGAGGCACATTGCTCAGTGTTGGATATTCTCTAGTGTTTTGGTTTATTGTCTTGGCATTGTATTGGCTATCTATATTAAGGAAGTTTTTGCTGGGTTTTCTCCCCCATGAGGGTTTCCTAGGAAAAATACTGTGTATCTTGTGATTGTGTTTCTCTCAGTGATCCTACTTATGCTATGGTTATCTAGTAAATTGAAAAGAAACCTAATAATAGCTTAAACCTTAACAGTTGCACTAGGTTAACACCCATCTTTGGGACTTTGAGCAAAGGTGTTAGTTTGTGTGTAATAGCTTCCACAAAAGTGTAAAGTCCCAAGACGCAAGATGTTAGCTTTGATTGTAATAGACAGTAAGACAATCTATTTGGTATTGGTATTGGTATTGATTCTTATTCCTTATGAGATCTATTCAGTAAAGGTTAATATACATTTCCACATATGATGCATATCCAAAGTATAGTTTCAGGCTTTAAGCCTGTTTTTTTCTTCAAATGTGATTGTCTTCTTGTATGTTCACATCAGTACTGCCATTCTATTGGTGTTTTTGATAGTGTCCAAAGCTCCTTTTGGAAATTTGCTGTAAAGAGATTATTCAAGAGCAAGTAACCAGATTATGCCACAGTCATATCTAGGTGGCATCTACACAAAACCTTATAGACAATGAAGAATAAGGCCCTAGTTAGTGAAAGAAATTGTGTGATCCATTTTTGCACTTGTGTTTTATAATTTTTTTGAGATCATTGTTAATTTGACTTCGGAAGTTTTCATGAATACCATTTAGAGTAGAGCGAGTAGGCTGGTTCACTCTCTATGGAATCTTGCATGAGTGTAGCATTGAAATAAGAAGACAAATTGAAGTTTAACCAGAAGAAAATCACTGCACTTCTGTTATTTTTTATTTTAATCTGCAGCAAATTTTATCTGTACAGAAAAGAATTACTCACAAAATGTGTCAGTGATGACAGTAAATCCTTTGGTACCTGTTGTTTTGCAATGAAATGGGATATGCTATGTAATTATTTTGTTGGTATGATACATGGAATTTCTTATATTCAGTCTGTTAAATTTTGGGATAATTGAAACAGGATATGCAGGATTTCTGATACTTAGGATTTGCTACATTTCAGTCTCATCAGTGACTGAACTATACTATAACCATTTTATTAAATCTTGAAAGTCAAGAAACTTCAATACCATGGACGGAACTGTAGAAAATGGAAGTCAAGAAGCACGGGTAGATGTCATGGAGCAGGAGAAACCATTATTATCAAATCACGGGCATTTATTAATGTCTGGACCTCTTGGCATATGTGATGATCCTTACTGTACGATTTGTCCTAGCTACTTCACTTCCAGTAGTGTATCTGTATCTCTGACACCATCTGTAAGAAATTTCACCTTTAAGTTATTTCAATCCTGGAGGGATACCTTTAGTCATCATCAGACCATGTTCGCTGAAATGTTTAAATTACAGATCGCATTTTCTCTTATCATCAGACTTATAATTTTACATGAATAACAAAAAATGTTTTCTTATCATCAGAGTTATAATTTTAAATCTAGCTGTCCATGGTGTTATACTAACTATTAAAAGTATGCCTTTGTATCAGACGAAGAATACATTTTTCAGTGGAGCCAAAACTATGCATGGGAGACTTGTTGGATGGAGCAAGTATCGATTTTTTTCTGTTATGAACCCCCACTCTAAAACGGTGAAGCAGTGGAATAAGTTCTTTGTAATATCTTGCCTCTTTGCTATCTTTGTGGACCCTCTTTTCTTCCTTTTATTCTCGGTCGTTGAGGTAATTTCCATCCTGTTCATTTTAAAAAAACTGTAGAATAAATGTATATGCCTTACCAAACTTTAGTCTTTATGCTGTTTATTTTTAATTAACTTGGCTTAGATCCTGCAACTATCCTTGGGGTTTATATAAAGATTGGAAACAATACTTCCAGATCATCCCTTCTCTGCTTTGTATTGGATTACTTCTAAGGATGGCCTTTAGTAAACTGCGTTTAGGTTTCCTTTCATCATCTTTAATTCTTTGGACAACAACTTTTGATGTTTAAAATGTTTGCAGTCTACAGTTTGAGGGATTGATTTCCCTATGCTTTCCAATTTCTAGACACTCTCTAGTAGATTTTAAGCAGGTAAAAGGTTTAATAAATCATATGTAAATGACTACCCTGCAACTTCTCAGGTATGCAAGAATAAGTTTTATTGAAAACTACTGCCCTTATGGGGTCAATTGAGGGTCCTCATGCTCTTGAGTCTATACTCCTTGCATCCAAGAAATTATAGCATTGAACCCTGAATATCCGTGATTCTAAAATCCATCTCTATGCACAAGAGTCTTGTTGAGATTTGGGTACCTTGGAAAGTGGTCCCCTTGTGTTTGTGAGTCTCTAAACACAAAGGGGGAGACTATTACCCTCATTACTTTACTTTATGATTCTAATTTCACTTTGACTTAGGAGATTTAAGTCAAAAGTGAAATAACTCACTTAAGTCATTAAAGTGACATTTAATTCACTGTGGGTGAATTAAAGGACATAAAGGAAACTAAGGAAAGTGGGTTTCCTAAGTGCGATTTTTGGATTAGATCTCACCCATTGATTAGACTTGGCTAGATTGGATCTAGGCCATTGATCTTTTAGGGTTTGGCCAAAGAGAGGCTAAAGGAGAGAATAGGGCAAATATGAGATTCTTTCTTCACTTGTTCTTCAAAATTCTCTTCTGGCTGGGTGTTGTCTTTTCATAAAAGATTTACTAGAGTGTCATAACAATCCTTTGCTGTCATGACTCATTAGAGAAGTCAGTACATGCATAATGCTGTTTTTTACAGAATCAAAGATCACTCGCTTTGCTTTATCTTGATTTCTTCTGAATGCATCTCTACCAACATTGGTAGTTGGTTCCTCTACAACAGTATTTACGAAATGTTCTAACTCAAGCTCTTGGAGAATTTTCATGATCCTAAGCTTCCAAACATTGAAGTTTGAGGCTCCCTCGAGCCTGTCTTCAGGCCTGATTGAAATAAATGAAGACATCCTTGCAATGAAACCTTGCACAGAGATGAATCAAGCTCAATCCTTGGACCTGTGTGGGCTTAAGAACTGAAAATCTGAGCTCTAATCGTACCCTATGCTCTGATACCAAGTGAAATTTTCAAGCTTAGATTCAGAATGCAATGCACTTTTATTTTTCTTCAATATAATGAACAAATCTGAAAACTTAAATGATAAATAATGCGGAAACTGAAAGCTGTAAAACAGAAGTAGACAGTGCACAAAAATGGAGTTGCACAATAATGCAAGAATTTATCTTGGGGAAACTCGAAGGGAGAAAACCCTAGCAAACAATCTTCCTTATCAACAAATAAATGAATGATCAATCTGATTACAATATCACCATGAGAATGTGCTTCTGAGATTGCCAGTATGTGAGTGCCTCTTTGTGCTACTTGCAAAAGTATCCTATTTGCTGCCTGCAAAAGTATCTATTTGCTGCCTACAAAAGTATCTATTTGATGCCTGCAAAAGTATCCTGTTTTTTGCGTGCAAAAGTATCCTTCTTCTCCTGTGTAATGCACTGGATAGAAAAGTGAATAATAAAGAGAGTAGTTCTCTGTATATCCTAGGTGCAGAAGAGAGATGAGTGAACTCAACTTAGAACACAATGCATGACATGACAACTCGCCTTTTTACTTGACTCTTCAACTCAACTCGATTTGTAACTTTACTTGTAACTCGAGATGCCAACTTGACATGCAACCTCGTACTTGTCAACTCAAACTTGCAACTAGACTTGTAACTCGAGATGCCAACTTGACATGAAACCTTGACTTTGTCAACTCAATCTTGCAACTAGACTTTTATAACTTGAGTTCATAACTCAAATTTTACAACTTGAGTTCATAACTCGACTTTTACAACTTGAGTTCATAACTCGACTTTTACACTTTGGAAACTCCTCATTCTTTGGCAACTCGTTATTCTTTGGAAACTCATTATATTCTCATGGTGGATAAGGGCACACATGCCAATGCACTAAATCATCATAATTACATCATTTGCATAAGTGATAAGGAAGATTGTTTGTCACATCAATCTATCTCACAGGATTTATACATTCATCTTGTGTATTGCTAGATTTGCCTTGGATTTTTCACTAAGTTCACAAGGCTGACCTTGACTGTTGCACATGGTTCACAAGGTTTCTATCCTGACTTTTGTCTTGGCTCACAAGGCTTGTACGTTTGCCTTGACTCTTGCCAAGACTTCACAAGACTATCTTTGGCAGCATCTCTTTCGTCTTGACTTTTGTCCTGGCTCACAAGGCTTGTATGTTGGCCTTGACTCTTGCCATGACTCACAAGACTGTTTAATCTCCAAGTCTCCCTGGCTAGCCTCAGGGTGGTCACTTAAGACCTCTAGTTGGAGAATGCCTTCTGATGCTGTTATTTTCAACACTTTTCCTTAGACATTGCGTCGCCCCTTCTGACCTTGACCCCCGGGCTATGTTCTCCCATTCCATTCCCTTTATGTCATACCTGGGCAGCCCCCCACCCGCATCTCCTCCCCCCCCTTCCCTATGTCACCTCTTTTCTAAGTGGGATATTAGGAGAGCAGCTAGAGCTATGAGTACCAATAGAGAAATAGATGAGAAAGGGCTTCAGGTTGAGTTCCTTAAGCATGACGTCAGATCTCTCGAGTCTTATATTGCTGATTTATTTAACCAGGTGGTTTGTTTAGGCTTCCCCCCTTACTGGAGACGACACATTATTCATCCTATCCATGAATCGGGGAGCACTTCTGATCCAAACAATTATCGGACTATCATGATGGCTCACACATTCTCCAAGCTTTATGCCACAATTTTACACCAGTGGCTCTCTGAGGAGTTGGAGAGAACATCTCAGGGCTAAAGGGCAAGTTGGCTTTTGCCCGGACTACCAGACGATAGACTACATCTTCACACTTTGAGCCTGTTGTCGTCCTTATACACCCTTGCAAACATGAGCTAAGTCCGGCTCACTTATTGTGTCCTTGGAGGCACAATGCCTAGGTTCATAGCCCACGTTGTCACTTTGACCAGAGCCTCTTCCGTCTAGGCTCACTCCTAGGGAAGTCAAGGGGGGTAGTCCCTAGTTTCTAGATTAGTTTTAGAGTTAAGTTCTAGGAGTTAGTTTTAATTTGTTAAGGCTTGGGGGATTTTAACCTAAGATGCTAAGGCAACAATGCAAGGTGCAAGGGTTAGCATGTAAAGCAAACCTTTTCCTAGGGCAACTAAGACTAGTGCCTAAAGATTGGGCTTGGGGTCAACTAAGTTAAGGGGTTGTTCGTTACAAATAGATTACAATATTACTTACAAAAGAATAACTTGATCACATAAATATTAGACACAAGATTTACAATTTAAAGAATGCTAAAATACAACAAGAAAGCTAACCACTTCAATTGTTTTGTGTTTGTGCAGGATATAAAGAGATTAAAGCATCACATAACACTTACAAGATTCTCATCAACATATTAAGATCATCATAATCAATATATCAAGAAGAAGATTTATAAAGTTAAGCACATGTATCAAGGATGATGATCAACCACTCTTAATTATTAAACCCACAAGTATTTAGAAATTTAGATCCAGGGTTGAGTTGTTAAGCTTTCGTAAGGTTATAAAATTTTATTAAGCTTTCACCAAAGCCTCCTCCTTCTATTGCCAAATAACTGTCGGATGCTCAATAAGTGTTGCCACCCTAGCTTTGCAGGTCAGCCCTAAGACAAGAGTACTTCTCGGAGAGGACACATCCTGTGCACCGTGAGACAGTCCCCTGCCTACACCCTCTGTTGTTTTCCTCAAGTCCCGTTTTAGATGGTGACGATGGTGGTCTAAGGTACCCTAAAGAGTCTATTAAGTTATTATATGAGTTAGGTAGACTTTTAGGAGTGTTTAGGAGTGTTTTAAGAGTTTTATGACACTTTTTAATGGTGATTTAGTGACTTGGCCGAAACTCACTTCAGCCTTTAAAATATGTTGATTTAGTTAGGAGATTAAGAGAATTAACACATGCATATGTCACTTGATTACACAATTAGATAGCTTGAAAAAGATAACAAGGGCAAGAACAACTTGCCAACCAATAGAAGAAAAACAATCACACTTATATCATATTCAAGAGCATTGAATGTGAAAAGAAAAAGATTTAGATGTTGCCTACTTATCAACTTAGAAACAAGTTACTTCAAGCATATGGCATTAAGAGATCTATGCAATGAAGAAGAACACTATATACTTGTTGAAGCAATTAAACATCAAAGATTATAGATCTAAGCATGTAAAGTGAAGATAAAGACTTGAAATAAGCTAAGCATGCATGAGATCTAGTTAAGTTGATTTAAGGTGCCCAATAGGCTTAAGCTAGAGAATTATTAAGTGTATTAGATCTAGACCTAGAACAATTATAACATTAAGCATTTAGATCATAATCACATATTAAAACCCTAACCTAACATTTTGGGGTATTCCTCTCCCAAATAGGTAGGTAATTAATTAGCTTGTTTAAATTAACAAATATTGAGAAAATGAAGAAGCAAGCAAACAAGAGATTCAACTAAGGAAAGAAAGAGGCAAACAAACCAAACAAACAAGAAACAAATGCTACCCCACGTCCTAGGGTTTGGGAGATACCCTTTATCTCACAAACCCTCACGTCCTAGCTCAAAAAGGGCAAAAAAATGTCAAATGAACAAGATCTAAGCTAGATCTAAGCTACCCAAGAGCTCACACGTGGGAGGAGGCCGTAGCACTCCTTCTCCCACAACCATGAGCCACTACAAGCAAACTAGAAGGAGAATAAATGATTAAAAATGCTTAAAAATTGAAAAAGGAGGTTGAGAAATAGCTACCAATCCCTTTGGGGGGTTTTTGAGTGTTGTGTGGATGCCTTTGGGTAGCCAAAACCCCTCTCAACCAGATCTGAACCTGCAAAAACCAGCAAGGTATCATTGCTGGAAATGCTACATACAACCAATATAATGAAGAAAAACTTTTGCCTTTTTAGGGCAAAAATTTTTCTTAAGAAAAATTTATAAATTTTGATTAAAAATGACCTATCTTACTAAGCTATGCTAGCTGAAATATTGATGGAATGAACAACAATATAGAATAAGAGTAAAAGTGAGAGGAATGGAGTTTGAGTGTGTCTCAAGGGAGCCTTCTTGCTTGAGTTTGTCCCAATGAAACCCTTGAAGCTAAACCTTCAAAAACCTTGAACAATGATGGCATACAATAGACAATATGTTGCATATAGTAATAAGATGACATTTCAATCCTATCTAGCATATCAAGATACATAGATCTACAAGCATGTGCATTACAAGATCTACCCAAATAATATTTTACCTTAGGATCCAAAGACACAATCACCAAAGAAAATCTTAGAACAAGTTTACCTCATGTGTATGGCAAGAAGAAGCATGTGCATAACTCTTCCAATAATCCTCCAAAGTTTTCTCTTTATTACTCAAGAAGACGGATCTTGGATAAAACTATCTCCAAAACCCTAAAGAACAAGAGAATGATAATGATGAATGAAAGAGAGAGAGAGAGAGAGTGAAAAATCAAGTAGCATAACCTTAGCTCAAGATATGGTGTGTTGGGAGTGAGGAGAGGGATCTATTTATACTTGGAGAGGCAAACCTACCTCTCTTGGATCAATGCCAAGTGTCCACCACCAAGCACAAGAGTAGATCTCAAGGCTAGGGCACACCATCTAGGGTTTAGATCTTAGATCTAGGGTGTAGAATGGTGTGGGAGTGTTGGGATCACACAAAAGTCAAGTGGGAAGGCTATGGGATTCGTGCCAAGGGAGAGGAAGAGGCCCCAACAATTAAAAACGATTTTTCTTGGAGAACCACAAGAGGGGGGCGTAACTCTCCCTGGAGGGCGCAACAAAAGGGGGAAATGCAAGGAATGGAGGGGGATTAATGAGAAAATGGGAGTGGGATCACCCTAGGAGGTGATGTGGGGGTTAAAGGGAGTCATAACTCATGAGAGGGGTCCCCATTTAAGTCACAACGCCCACCACCAAGGAAAAACGTCAATCCCCCTAGGGGGGCGTAACTTTTTGGTGAGGAGAAGGTGTAAAGGGTTAGAATAGGTTGGAAAAGGTTGGGAGGGTTATGTTATTCCTAGGGGGTCTCTCTCTAAACTTTTCCCACCATTTTACATCCTTCTAACTCATTATTACAATTTTACAATTTTGCCATGTTTGGACTTTAGCAATTAAAATTGCTGTTTTAGACTGACTGACACTCCGGGTGGACAAAGCCATGGCTAAATTTGTCCGACTGAGTTGGAACTTGGTCCATGGATGTAGGGGGTGCTATTCCATTTCTTTTGAGCACAAATACCCCTATCAAAAGTCCAAGGACCTAGTTTTTACAATTTTTGCTCAAAAATAATTAATTAATTAAATAATTAAACCTCCAAACTTAGAGAANGGGTGTAGAATGGTGTGGGAGTGTTGGGATCACACAAAAGTCAAGTGGGAAGGCTATGGGATTCGTGCCAAGGGAGAGGAAGAGGCCCCAACAATTAAAAACGATTTTTCTTGGAGAACCACAAGAGGGGGGCGTAACTCTCCCTGGAGGGCGCAACAAAAGGGGGAAATGCAAGGAATGGAGGGGGATTAATGAGAAAATGGGAGTGGGATCACCCTAGGAGGTGATGTGGGGGTTAAAGGGAGTCATAACTCATGAGAGGGGTCCCCATTTAAGTCACAACGCCCACCACCAAGGAAAAACGTCAATCCCCCTAGGGGGGCGTAACTTTTTGGTGAGGAGAAGGTGTAAAGGGTTAGAATAGGTTGGAAAAGGTTGGGAGGGTTATGTTATTCCTAGGGGGTCTCTCTCTAAACTTTTCCCACCATTTTACATCCTTCTAACTCATTATTACAATTTTACAATTTTGCCATGTTTGGACTTTAGCAATTAAAATTGCTGTTTTAGACTGACTGACACTCCGGGTGGACAAAGCCATGGCTAAATTTGTCCGACTGAGTTGGAACTTGGTCCATGGATGTAGGGGGTGCTATTCCATTTCTTTTGAGCACAAATACCCCTATCAAAAGTCCAAGGACCTAGTTTTTACAATTTTTGCTCAAAAATAATTAATTAATTAAATAATTAAACCTCCAAACTTAGAGAAATTTAATTAAAAAAAACTGACTTAGACTCGACGGAATTCCGTGAAACTTTTTAAGATGTCTTGCATGGTCATTTACAATAATTTCCTATAATAGTTACCAAAAGATAAACCCACTAGAACGTCGTTCACCACTTTGGAGGAATTATTGCAAGTGTGAGGGAAAAACTCAAGGGAAATCAATAAGCCTAAAAAGCCCAATTGATAACCTGAGGATAAAAAACCCTCGATGAAAGGAACTCTCCCAGTGAACCGATCCCAAGGTAACTGACCTAGACATGACTCATGCAGACCTATTACATTATTAACCCACGTAGGGGTGCAAAAATTCCAGATACAAAAATAAGTGTTGGGGCCAAACATGCCCTGTAGAACCAAAGTCTTCGACAAATTTGCATCTGATGATGCATCTCTTCATGGCACATGGAGTTGACCACCTGTGTTGGAGAGGCGGTCAACATCTGGCTCCACATGGGGACGTGTGTTCGATCTTCTCACTCGAGATGGAGAGCATACGAGAATCCAACACCTACAACAAAGTGCTCACCAATAACCAACATAAGAATACATATATACATGATTAAATAAATGAATGCTATATACAACATTTACAAAATGAAATAACTAAAGTACAACATCATTAATTTACAACAAATGAAATCTATGGTATTGAATTTTTTTTTCTAAGTACATCTTGACATAATAAATTGAAATAATACAAAATTAAAATACAAGTAAGGGTTAGAGATACGTTACAACCACCCATGCAATTGATGAAATGATGCCACAAGTGTCTGAAACATCCTTGTCCAGGATGACTCACAGAAGACCCCTTCCCAAGTTTTATCAAATTGGAACTTCTTGTGAGGAAGAACCAACCAACAATCAATTCTTCTTCCCTTCAACGAAACACTGGAATATGACAAGCCGTATAAACTCTGAATACTTTGATGCTCATGACTGTCAAGGTGGGAGGCCAACCAATACTCATAATGATATGACATTTAAACTGAAGTTGCCTTCCATTTCCACATAATTCTGCATTAACTCATCTTTTGGTTGAGAGGTTGAAAAAGAACATATCACAGGAACCATCATACTATTTTTCTCAAGATTTTCAAAGTTATCCTTCAAAGAGATTGGTTCCTTGGGAGGAGGGTGGGGACTTGAATCATCTATATATTCAACATTTTCAAACTCAAATTCCTTTACCTCCTTCAAATAAATGACCGACTCATCCATGGATTCATCCAGAACTTCCCCTTGAACTTCCTCATCTTTTTCATTGTGAAGCTCAAGTTCAAGGGGGTCCAAATATTCAATATAAGCTTCTGTAAAATCATCTTTTGTGATCTCCAACTGTTCTTCCAGGGCTACAAACTGTTCATTCATGGCTTCACATTGTTCTTCATGGGGAAACTGTATGTTCTGAACTACTTCATTAAGTTCCTCAATGGGATCTGGTGGAGAATCAACCTCTGTGTTTGAATTAGTTGTTTTAGTATCTAGAAGATTTTTTCTCTCCCATGTTTCCATAAAATCATCAACCAATTCATTGTAAATGCTAACCCGATTTCTCCCAAATCCTTACAAAAAGGCCAACAGCAAATCCCGCATGGTCTTGAACTTTGTAAGACTCGAATAATGAAACCAATCAACAACCAACTCTCCACAGAAAGTGAAGGCAAACAGTTGCATTAAGACATCCTCATAAATAGGTGGGTCGCACCATTTCTCAATAAATTGCGTGAAAGCCTTGACGTGAGCGCTACCATCATCATGATCGTGGAAGTCAGGGATATTATCAATAACATCTTCAGATATATCATGACGGTAACCAACAATTCTTGTCAAATCAAGAGGATCACAAAAACCACCCATTTCTAACTAGATCATTTAAACTAGGGTCTAAAGAAAAGGACTGGGACCCAAGATTACTAAGGATCCAACAAGAAGAAAAACTAGCTAGCTTCATCCACAAACCCTTCCAAGTTCAAGGATGAAGCAAAACAAGCCGTGAATTCCTTCTTGCAAAATACCTCGTCAAATTATTTAAAAGTGGAGTCGCCAGATGACCAAGTTTATTTTAGACAAACAAGAGCATCAAACAAAGCAAAAACAAGAAGGAAAACAAAAGTTAATTTATTATGTTTGGAACAAGCATCGGAAATCAATGAGTGCTTCTTCTCCAAGAATCTCAAGCAGCGAACAAGGATTGCTCCTTGCAGTATACTTGATATATTTGTTCAATGGAGTCGCCACTTGGAAAGGAAGTAAACACAAACAACAAATGCAAGTTCAAAGAATTTTTAGTTCTTAAAAATAATTAGTCATTTTGACCAAGGATAAATGACTTATCCTCGGCAACGACACCAAAGATGTTGCCGTCCTTATACACACTTGCAAACGTGAGCTAAGTCCGGCTCACTTAGTGTGTCCTTGGAGGCACAATGCCTAGGTTCACAGCCCACGCTGTCACTTTGACCAGAACCTCTTCCGTCTAGGCTCACTCTTAGGGAAGCCAAGGGGGGTAGTCCCTAGTTTCTAGATTAGTTTTAGTGTTAAGTTCTAGGAGTTAGTTTTAATTTGTTAAGGCTTGGGGGATTCTAACCTAAGATGCTAAGGCAACAATGCAAGGTGCAAGGGTTAGCATGTAAAGCAAACCTTTTCTTAGGGAAACTAAGACTAGTGCCTAAAGATTGGGCTTGGGGTCAACTAAGTTAAGGGGTTGTTCGTTACAAATAGATTACAATATTACTTACAAAAGAATAACTTGATCACATAAATATTAGACATAAGATTTACAATTTAAAGAATGCTGAAATACAAGAAGCAAGCTAACCACTTCAATTATTTTGTGTTTGTGCAGGATATAAAGAGATTAAAGCATCACATAACACTTACAAGATTATCATCAACATATTAAGATCATCATCATCAATACGTCAAGAAGAAGATTTATAAAGTTAAGCACATGTATCAAGGATGAAGATCAACCACTCTTAATTATTAAACCCACAAGTATTTAGAAATTTAGATCCAGGGTTGAGTTGTTAAGCTTTCTTAAGGTTATTAAATTTTATTAAGCTTTCACCAAAGCCTCCTCCTCCTATTGCCAAATAACTGCCGGATGCTCAATAAGTGTTGCCACCCTAGCTTCGTGTTGAAATAATGTAACTGCGAAGAGCATTCTTATTATTATTGGATTAAATCCCCATTGCGGATTAATCATGTCATTATTATTATTATTGTTATTGGATTAATCCCCATTGTGGATTAATCATGTCGGTAATTGTATAAGGA
>SNQJ01S0008332.1:0-11089 GCA_010110895.2 Picea sitchensis | reverse complement strand
TATGATAAGGAAGTTTTTGTTGGGTTTTCTTCCCCTAGAGGGTTTCCCAGGATAAACGCTGTGTCTCTTGTGAATGTGTATTTCTCAGTGATCTTGTTCTTATTATGCTCTTATCTATTGAAATGCAAAGAACTATAATAATGGCATAAACATCAACACTTCGCAGGTCAGCCCTAAGACAAGAGTACTTTCCGGAGAGGACACATCCTGTGCGCCGTGAGACAGTCCCCTGCCTACACCCTACGTTGTTTTCCTCAAGTCCCATTTTAGATGGTGAAGATGGTGGTCTAAGGTACCCTAAAGTGTCTATTAAGTTATTATATGAGTTAGGTAGACTTTTAGGAGTGTTTAGGAGTGTTTTAAGAGTTTTATGACACTTTTTAATGGTGATTTAGTGACTTGGCCGAAACTCACTTCAGCCTTTAAAATGTGTTGATTTAGTTAGGAGATTAAGAGCATTAACACATGCATATGTCACTTGATTGCACAATTAGATAGCTTGAAAAAGATAACAAGGGCAAGAACAACTTGCCAATCAATAGAAGAGAAGCAATCACACTTATATCATATTCAAGAGCATTGAGTGTGAAAAGAAAAAGATTTAGATGTTGCCTACTTATCAACTTAGAAACAAGTTACTTCAAGCATATGGCATTAAGAGATCTATGCAATGAAGAAGAACACCATCTACTTGTTGAAGCAATTAAACATCAAAGATTATAGATCTAAGCATGTAAAGTGAAGATAAAGACTTGAAATAAGCTAGGCATGCATGAGATCTAGTTAAGTTGATTTAAGGTGCCCAATAGGCTTAAGCTAGAGAATTATTAAGTGTATTAGATCTAGATCTAGAACAATTATAACACTAAGCATTTAGATCATAATCACATATTAAAACCCTAACCTAAAATTTTGGGGTATTCCTCTCCCAAATAGGTAGGCAATTAATTAGGTTGTTTAAATTAACAAATACTGGGAAAATGAAGAAGCAATCAAACAAGAGATGCAACTAAGGAAAGAAAGAGGCAAGCAAACCAAGCAAACAAGAAACAAATCCTACCCCACGTCCTAGGGTTTGGGAGATACCCTTTATCTCACAAACACTCGTGTCCTAGCTCAAAAAGGGAAAAAAAATGTCAAATGAATAAGATCTAAGCTACCCAAGAGCTCACACGTGGGAGGAGGCCATACCACTCCTCCCACAACCATGAGCCACTACAAACAAACTAGAAGGAGAAGAGATGATTAAAAATCCTTAAAAATTGAAAAAGGAGGTTGAGAAATAACTACCAATCCCTTTGCGGGGTCTTTGAATGTTGTGTGGATGCCTTTCGGTAGCCAAAACCCCTCTCAACCAGATCTAAACTTGCAAAAACCAGCAAGGTATCCTTGCTGGAAATGCTACACACAACCAATATAATGAAGAAAAACTTTTGCCTTTTTAGGGCAAAAATTTTTCTTAAGAAAAATTTATAAATTTTGATTAAAAATGACCTATCTTACTAAGCTATGCTAGCTGAAATATTGATGGAATGAATAGAAATATAGAAGAAGAGTAAAAGTGAGAAAGAAATGGAGTTTGAGTGTGTCTCAAGGGAGCCTTCTTGCTTGAGGTTGTCCCAATGAAACCCTTGAAGCTAAACCTGCAATAACCTTGAACAATGATGGCACACAATAGACAATATGTTGCATATACTAATAAGATGTCATTTCAATCCTATCTAGCATATCAAGATACATAGATCTACAAGCATGTGCATTACTAGATCTACCCAAATAAAATTTTACCTTAGGATCCAAAGATGCAATCACCAAAGAAAATCTTAGAACAAGTTTACCTCATGTGTATGGCAAGAAGAAGCATGTGCATAACTCTTCCAATAATCCTCCAAAGTTTTCTCTTTATTATTCAAGAAGAAGGATCTTGGAGAAAACTATCTCCAAAACCCTAAAGAGCAAGAGAATGATAATGATGAATGAAAGAGAGAGAGAGAGAGAGTGAAAAATCAAGTAGCATAACGTTTGCTCAAGATATGGTGTGTTGGGAGTGAGGAGAGGGATCTATTTATACTTGGAGAGGTAAACCTACCTCTCTTGGATCAATGCCAAGTGTCCACCACCAAGAATAAAAGTAGATCTCAAGGCTAGGGAACACCATCTAGGGTTTAGATCTTAGATCTAGGGTGTAGAATGGTGTGGGAGTGTTGGGATCACACAAAAGTCAAGTGGGAAGGCTATGGGATTCATGCCAAGGGAGAGAAAGAGGCCCCAACAATTAAAACGATTTTTCTTCGAGAACCATAAGAGGGGGGTGTAACTCTCCTTGGAGGGCGTGACAAAAGGGTGAAATGCAAGGAATGGAGGGGGATTAATGAGAAAATGGGAGTGGGATCACCCTAGGAGGTGATGTGGGGGTTAAAGGGAGTCATAACTCATGAGAGGGGGCCCCATTTAAGTCACAACGTCCACCACCAAGGAAAAACGTCAATCCACCTAGGGGGACGTAACTTTTTTGTGAGGAGAAGGTGTAAAGGGTTAGAATAGGTTGCAAAAGGTTGGGAGGGTTATGTTATGCTTAGGGGGTCTCTCTCTAACCTTTTTTCACCATTTTACATCCTTCTAACTCATTATTACAATTTTACAATTTTGCCATGTTTGGACTTTAGCAATTAAAATTGTTGTTTTAGATTGACTGACACTCCTGGTGGACAAAGCCATGGCTAAAGTTGTCCGACTGAGATGGAACTTGGTCCATGGATGTAGGGGGTGCTATTCCATTTCTTTTGAGCACAAATACCCCTATCAAAAGTCCAAGGACCTAGTTTTTACAATTTTTGCTCAAAAATAATTAATTAATTAAATAATTAATCCTCCAAACTTAGGGAAATTTAATTAAAAATTAATTAATTAAAAAAATCTGACTTAGACTAGACGGAATTCCGTGAAACTTTCTAAGATGTCTTGCATGGTCATTTACAATGATTCCTTATAATAGTTACCAAAAGATAAACCCACTAGAATGTCGTTCACCACTTTGGAGGAATTATTGCAAGTGTGAGGAAAAAGCTCAAGGGAAATCAATAAGGCTGAAATGCCCAATTGATAACCTGAGGGTAAAAAACCCTCGGTGAAAGGAACTCTCCCAGTGAACCGATCCCAAGGTAATTGACCTAGACATGACTCATGCAGACCTATTACATTATTAACCCACGTAGGGGTGCAGAAATTCCAGATACAAAAATAATTGCTGGGGCCAAACATGCCCTGTAGAACCAAAGTCTTCGACAAATTTGCATCTGATGATGCATCTCTTCATGGCACATGGAGTTGACCACCTTTGTTTGAGAGGCGGTCAACAAAGCCATTATTTAGGAGGCTCGTCATCACTCTTCGAAGGTTTACACTTGCTTTGGAGACTTTCGAAAAGCATTGGACACAGTTCTGTGGGATGCATTATTCCAGAGGCTCCACGATATTGGCATATCCGAGACCCTCCTAGTGGCCATGATGAGGCTATATGAGTTAGTTTCTGGATACCTCAGGATGGCACATGGCCTCGTCGATTTCATTTAGAGCACCATTGGGCTTGTTATCCCGATTTTGTGGATAGCTAAGTAGATGGTGTCTTGAGGCCCTTATGTTGCAGATATGGAGTGCCGATAGACTACATGACTAGTAGTACCCTTTGCACAGATGGAAAACCCACTCACCACCACAAATGGTCACAGGTTTACATATGGCATCCACCACACCAGTTGGCTTCCGAAAGGCAGTGGGCCTTGCTCCATGAGGTATAAGTCAGTATTATGGTGAGCACCATTTCAATATCCAATCCATTTGATTATGTTGTATCTTAGTTTGCTCTAGATTTCATGATATGTGCTTGGACATTATGCCTTTTTCCTTGCTTCACCTTGTTGGTTGACATTGTGCCCTAGTAAGTGGTCTTCTTTGGGAATGGGTTTACTACTGGGAAATCCCTTAATAAGCCATCGTATCGTTCCCGACCATACTTACCATTTTCCATCATTATTCCCCTCCATTTCCTTATCTCTTGGGGTTTTAGGGTGTATTGACCCAAGAAGGGGTTGTCTCTCATTCTATGGGAAGAAGGGGCTAAATGCCCAGAGGGATTGGTGTTGGGTAAAAGATAAAAGCCTTATATAAACCTTCCAGATGCTTCTTCCAGGGATCACCCAAGAAAGCAACGAAACACTTTTCTTTGAATAAAAGGTGATCCACAATATAATAAAGAAATGCTTGAAAGGTAGGTTGAAGGATAGGAGGTCTTATCACCAGCCGACCTATCACGTCCATGGGTATCTAGTAGTATGACATTGTCATCATCTGGTCACCAAACCAGGGCAGTGACTCTCAGTTGCATGGATTAGAGAAAGGGGGTCTCATCACGAGCGAACCTTCTCATTTCCTTTAGGTATTTGTGGGTGACATTGCCACCACCTGGTCACCATGCCAGGGCAGTGACCTTCAATCTCTCCTTATGCTATTATGAAAGAAAATATGAAGAAAGAAAGATAAAAGGCAAATGACGGGCTTGGAAAAAGTGCATTGCAGACGAAGGTACCACACACCCTCTACAAAGACACCCATGGATGAGACACTGTGATCCCTTGTATGTCATGAACCCTATGCCCATTGAATCTTGACCCCTATCGCCTCATCCACTTTACATGGCTTAGAGAGGGACATCTTGGAAGTTCTCCTTGACATAGGGCAAGATCTACCCAATAGGACACCTCGTCAACCCTCCCATACTTAAGCTTGACAAGTCACATAGTGTCTTTGAGCTGTTAATTGTTTGATATAGTAATCTTTAATGCACATGCTTAGATGGCTTATTTATCGATTGGATCCACTTATCATGATGTTATGACTTGAGATCCTTGTAGGGTGTGTTCATTTGTCTTTGCGAGACCTCGCTGGTGGACAAGAACAAGCCTAGCTTGGGCTTCCATGGGGCTACAAGCCCACAGATTGGATGCTAGGGGCTCGCATGTCAGATGAGAGAGAGATGACTTGGACGGCCTTGATGATGATTTGGAAAACCTAGCCCACCCATTACTTGCCAAACGATTTGTCTAGGAGGGGTAAAACGTTCCATTTTTGAGCTTGACGTCATGATCTTGGGGGCTAGGGCATGGTGGTGAGGTGCCACTCTTTCACACATGGATGTTTGATGAGAAGGGTCTTCACCATGATATGAGTGCCTAGATTCTTGACACATGGCCTTTGGAGGCCCATCCATGCTTCTCCAACACCAACGACTTCCTCAAAGTGGAAAAACGTCCCCTAAAGGGGTGATGTCCTCCTAAATTAGGGTTTAATTTGTGCAAAAAGTGAAATTATAAGTGAATTGTTTAATATTATTGTGTTAAGGGGGTAAGATTAGGGTTGTTGACCCCTAATCTTCTGTTTTACTCCTTATTTTGTGGACAAGCTATGTTAGCTAAATTTTGTATAAATAAAGATCATAAGATCTCATTTGGAATCATAACTCTCCCTCTTGTGAGAGACTTGGTCTGAAATTTTCGGCCCTCTTGGCTCTTTTAGCTCTTGTACACTTGTTTATGGCTATGTTATGAATGGTTGATGGAGGAAGGCCTAGCACTAGCTTTGGATGATGCTTTCTAGCTCTTGTGGTGGATTGTCTTAGCATTTCCCTTGATCTTGGTATGGCTTTTACTCTCTTGCTATCATTTTATTCAAGTCAAGTATTGTTATGCTAGGAGATAGGTGGGAAGTATAAGGGCATACACCCCCACCATAGTCCTCACCATTTTATTGCTTCATCTCATTTAATTACAAGGGTTTGCTAAGAGAAGTATAAGGACAACACCCTCTTAGCTCAAATCCTAGCTTAGAGAAACTTGCCTTGGGAAGTAAAAGGGATTACACCCCCAAGGAGGTAGCTTCTCTAAGCTCCTTGTGACTCCATTAACCCAATAGTAAAGGCACCAATCATACTCTTTTTTGCATTGGAGATATAAAATCATTTCCTTGGAAAATGTAATCTTTGACCTTTTAAAAGTTCTCTTGCTTGAAGTTGATTTGTCCCATTGAGAGGAGTCTTCCCCCACTAGGGCGTCCCCTCTCTCCCAACACTCTACTTGCTGTTACAAACTTTAACCTACAGCCATTAGGGCTGCATAACCCTAGCTACTAACACTCTCATAACTCCTAATCTAACCCTAGACTAGCTCTCTAACTTTGCTCATTTACTCTACTAACTAGGGTGCATCTTTTGAGCTAGTTCTTGGCAACTTTTCATGGTTGATTTTGTTGTTGTTTGCCATTGAATGCTACAGCCATAAGGATGCAATTTTCTGCAGAAAACACATGTTACAACAGCCATCTTATCTAGCTTCTTAAGTGCTTTGTTTCAGCCTATGTTCATTGTTAAATTTGATGCTGATTTGCTTAACTAGTCTAGATCTTTATATGTTGATTTTAGGTATTTTATTTGTTAATATAAGCTGATATCTACTGCTGCAAAATAGGGACAACAAGCTTAACTTGCTGATCCAACTAACATCTATCATTGCAAAGTGTGTTCTCTTGTGCTTGGGGAGGGTACAATCATCCGGAGAAGTACTATACCTGTGGGGTAGTGATTTCTTAACGTATAAGGCATCTCTCCCTACCTTTCTTTCCATTTAGACTTGACCTCTAGGGGCTTCATTTCCACTTCCCTCCATCTCCATCTCAATCCCCTTAGGGTCACCGAGATCGCCTCCCTAGAGTGACCTAGTCACCCTTGAAGTGCGGGACCTACATCGAGGTGACATTGGGTGTAGGGTTCCCAAGTTGCAGCACTTGTTCCGTGGTTGGGTCGGGCTTTGCCCAACCTACAACTTGCACTATAACAGGGCTAAAAAAGGGGTGCCCTCTCTCGCCGACACCCTTGGGATTGATATTGATGAGCTGGAGTCTTTCCTCCATTAGCATATCCAGGAGGGGGATGGATGTCTTCTACAACAGGTGTTGATCTCCCTGTTCTTATTTGCTGACAATTTGGTTTTGTTGGCCTCCACTCCTGAGGGCCTACAGAGACAGATTGATGCATTGGCCAACTTTTGTGACCTTTGACAGTTGACGGTCAACCAGTGTAAAACCAAGGTTTTGATCTTCAATGCATCAAAGAACTCTCTTATAGACTTACATTTCTACTTTGGGGCTGAGATTGAGATCACCACATCCTACACTTACTTGGGAGTATAGTTTACAGGGCCTCGTTTTGGTATGCGGTAGGCCCTTCAACCTTGGCTTAGTAAAGGGTACGGTTCCCTGGCCCTCATCGAGAGACAATGCTTCCTGGGTCAGTTTCAGGACATCTCATCCAAAATCTACCTCATGGAGACGATTATTAGATCCACAGTTCTATATGTCTTCGAGATCTTGGGGTTGAGCTTGTTATAGATTGACTTGGCCAGGTTGGAGGGGATTCAGTCCCTACTTCTCAGGCGTATCATCTCTTGCAAGCAGATAGTTTCGTATCCCATTATTCGGGTAGAGTTCGACGTCCATCCATTTCGCCTCGAGGTCATTTTTCACCTGATCTCTTTCCTTCATAGAATTAGATCTTTCAGAGACTCTACCATTGGGAGAGAACGATACCCTCGCTCTTTACTCCTCGAAGGCTCTTGCATTAGAGTCCAGACTCCCCCTCAGGTTGTGCACACGATTGGTTCTCAGAGACGTCTTGGCTTCTCCAGTCATTGACTATCTTCCCAAAGCACCTTCCCTCATTCAGTTTCTCCCTTGATGCATCGTGCCATCTCTTGCCGACTAGACAAGTTTGGAACCAAGCCATTGAAGATTTTCCAGGTCCTATCAAGCTGCCAACTAGGTCTGTCTTTGACCTCAAGTTGACTCTTAGTTTCAACTGTCTAACAATGGTTTACTGTTGTTTTAGGACAACAAACTGTTCAGTAACTTATTCGCTGATTTGTTATGGTTACATAGGCCAAATGGGTGCTCTAGCATGTAGTTTTGTCACAAGATGTTAGCACATGCATACCATAAGATATATAACACACCTAGAGATCTTTTAGTGCTAAATAATGTTGTTCTAAACACTAACATACATGAAAATGAAAACAAGTATTTTTGGTCAACATGAACATAGATAAACCCCCCCCGAGGAAAACTAGTTTGAGATGAATGTATATATATGGTGTGTGTTGCCGTCCTAATACACACTTGCAAACGTGAGCAAAGTCTAGCTCACTTAGTGTGTCCTTGGAGGCACAATGCCTAGGTTCACAGTCCACACTATCACCTTGACTGGAACCTCTTCCTTCTAGGCTTACTCCTAGGGAAGCCAAGGGGGTTAGACCCTAGTTACTAGATTGGATTTAACGTTTATGTTCTAGGAGTTGGTTTTATTTTGTTAATGGCTAAGGGGGAACACTAGCCTAAGATGCTAAGGCAGCAAATGCAAAGTGCAAGTTAATCTATATGACAATCAACCCTTTCCCTAAGTCAACTATGACTAGTGCCTAATGTTGGGCAAGGGGTCAACTAAGTTTGAGGGTGTTCAATTACAAAATATTACAAGTACAATGTTTTGAAACTACCCACAATCTAGCATACAATTACTTACACAAAGAATTAAAAGTGTTAGAATAATTACACAAGATACAAATAGACAAGATAAAGATGATACTAAAAATGTGAAAGCTAAAAGATATTCAATTCAAAATCAATCACATAAGCCAAGCATGCCCCAATAGCACTTACTCTATTGGACTGCTTTTCAATGGAAACCATAAAAGCACTCAAGACTCAAGAAGGTGATGCCTCCCCAAGTGGGATACTCAACTCCTTCTTGAATCACACTACAAAAGCAAATTAGAAAGATATATAAATGTGTTAACCAAATGCTCACATAAACTTAAGATAATTATAGAGATAAACCATAAGATTGCAAGTAAAGATTGCAAAGATATTAAGTGCTTGCAATAAGTGTGTTCCTAAGCATACATCTAAGTCCCCCCAACACACATGGATTATCTATGCAACTAAGTGATTAGGGAGTTTCTTAAAAGTTAAGCAAATTTTAGTTCCCTCCCCCTAAACTATGTTGGAGCTTTAAGCTTCCTCCTCCCTTGGCCAAATGACTGCCGGGTGCTCAAGATAGTAAGGCAACGAGGCCCACCCTAGCTTCCGAGGTCAGCCCTGACAGTAAGAGTACTTCCCGGAAAGGATCCCCTCCTGGAGGATCACGAGACGGTCCCCCGCCACTTCCTTCCGTTGTTTTCCTCAAACCCATTTTAGATGGTGGAGATCGTTGAATAAAGCTATCCTAAGTTATCTAAAAAGTTATTATGACTCTCGGGTGAGTCTTTAGGTGTGTTTGGTGTATTTTAGGAGTGTTTTAGATGCCCAAAAATGACGTTTTTTTACCCAAAACCGAAACTGAAATGCTTGTTATGAATGTGTTGCAAAATGTGGAATTGATAACCATAAACACATCTAAAACATCAATGGAAAGCTGTAAGATACATGTCATTCATTCATCACCATTCCATATGTAAACTTGAAAGAAAAATGTGAAGTTAAGGCAAGAACAACTTGCCACTCATAACAGAAAATTGTTTTAGATTTCTTCACTAAACCACATAAACCATCCAATAATAAGTTTGCTGAAAATGAAAGAACTTGCTGAAAAGATAAATTATATCCTACACCATTCACATGTCCATGAGAGGTTTTGCAAACTTAAATAAAAAAAACTTGAAAAGTTGAGAGATAAGTTTGCCCAAAATGTATTACCACTTAAGCATAGATATGTGTTGTATTTAGTTATGCAAATACTTAGATGATAGTGAAACTTTAAAGCATGTAAACAACACTTAGATAACCAAAACTTGAACTAAGATTAGCAATATGTGTGAAGATCTAACTCTAGAATATTTTAAACCATGTAAGCAATATAGATCATTCACATTTTACCATCCTAGCCAAACGATATTGGGGGTTACTCTCCCAAGGTGTAGGCAAATTAATCTTAAGCAAAACTTGAAGAGAAAAAGAGCAAACCACTTACAATGGCCAAGGTGGAGGCAAGCCTACCATTTTTGGCCAAAGAGGGTTGTAGAAAATAAAAAAAATTATGAGATTATTAGCAGGCCTACCACACAACCTTGTCCTAATGACAAGTGGGGAAATGAAATAAAAAATTGCTGAAATGGAAAACTAACCTAGCCCAACGATTTTGGGGGGTTGGCTTGGCCAATCACACTCCCAAGATGTAGGCAACTAACTACTTGCAGAAAATAAATATACAATGGCTGAAAATTACAAGTAGAATGCAAGAATAAGAAGAGAAGGGGAAAGAAATGTTACCCACTTATTTGGGTAGTTTTTGTTGAGTTGTATGCCTTGATTTGAGCAGCATATCCCCTTGTTTCTGGTAAGAACCTGTAAAAACCAGCAAGCAAAAGCTTGCTGGAAATGTTGCACAACACAACAAAGTTAAGAAAAATTTCTGTTTTTTATGCATAAATTTTTCACATGAAATCTCCAAGTAAAAGCTGAAAATATATGACCTATCTAAGAGGGTTAGAAAACTAAAATATATGATGAAGTAGAACAGAAATATAAGACTAAATAAACTTGGAGTTTAAGCAGAAGTTAAGGGAAGACTCGTGCTTGAGGCTTTCCCAATAATTCCTTGAAATGAACTTGCAAAACTTGAGACAAGAGTGAGCATAGAATAGATATTATGAATGGATAAGCTAACTACTTGAAATACTTCTAAGAAACTAGCTACCCAACACAAATAAATCAACAAGTCTACTCTTTGCTAATCTACCCAAATGAAATATTTCATTCAAGATCTACCCAATCAAACCACATGAACTCAAATATCACAATATCACCTCATGTGAAGAATGCAGCAAGAATACTCTTGATGTTTCCAAAATCCTCCAAAGTTTTATTAATCCAATGTGAGAGTGTTGTAGCAACAAGTTGCTCCAAGACTCTCAAGAGCAATGAGTGAAATGGCAAGATGGCAAGAGCAAGAGAGTGAGAGTGAGATGAAATTTCAGTATAGTAACACTAG
>SNQJ01S0008331.1:60132-90322 GCA_010110895.2 Picea sitchensis | reverse complement strand
AGGGATCATGCCAGAAAGAAAGAAGAAGAAGTCTTAGAGAAGAAGAAGCAAGAATTGAAATTTTTCATGACTAGGAGGATCACACACTTGATTGAAGAACATGAGAACATATCGAAGCTATTTAACACCAGAGACTTGGATGTCGAATTTGGAAGAACACAAGAAGACCCACAAAATACTGAAGTACCTACCCCAGATAAAGAAGAAGTATTGCCCTTGAATCCTAGGAAGGAATCTCAACAATGCGAAGTTACTATGCCAAAAGAAGATAAGAATCAAAATGGAAAGAGGAATACTGAGATGGAGCTCACTGGGAGAAAGGCTATAAATCTCAGTAAGAAGAGATCCAAGATCGAAAAATTATAGAAGGTTCCAGAGGGAAAATTTGCAAAACTGGAACTTCGTCGGGATATCAGAATAACGTCACATGGCACTTCGCCATGGCAAAGAAATATAGTTGTTGGGAACAGTATAGCCATTAGAACGACACCCCAAACGGGTAGAATGACATTTATGGTCAGACAACTCACCATCAAACCATTGGGACCGCGTCATAACAGACATAACTACAGTAATGAAGGATTCTCGCCCGTTGGGGAGATCTTTTGCCTAGTTATCTATTTATTCCATCGAGCCTTTCACTGAGAATTTTTTTTCCAACCATGATTATATAAGCCCATAGATTAGTTGATTTTGCACAGTGATCATCGCACTATCACCATCCATCCCGTTGCATTGAGTAGTTACTCTTCAAACCCGAGATATTCAACCACGAGCATGTATGTCTGAAGAACTTAGCGCAGTCGAAGATTCCATGACAGAGGTACTCATTCACCTCATGAATGAAAGAGTAATGTCTGAAAGAGTAATGTCTGTGGGTGTACAAGCATCATGGATGAGAGGAGTGAAAGCCTCTCCATCAACTGCTCACGGATCCAGACCATCCTGACCATTAGTGGAAAAGAGAACCAAGTACAGAGATGACCTAGCAAATTAAAAGATGATCCCGACCATATTGCCCAACTACATCCCGCCCTTGGCCGGCACGGTGAGTTGTGATAGTGTACCGAGAGATTTTGAGTACACCATGGTTACTGCGTACCTCCCGAAGGGGATATGTGAATTTCAAGCACAGCAGGACAAGATCGCCACGTTGAAGTTCAGTGAATTCAAATTAGGAGACTGCAAGAACCATAACATGCTCTCCCTATATAAATACTTGACCAGGATGAAGGGTAAGAACTTGAAAATAATTCCCCAGCTGTGGACGATGAACCTCGCGCAGTCCACCCTGCTGAATGTAATGAAAATCCCACACTTTGGAAGGCACCGGGAAGTTAACGCCTATGTCAAGATCCTACTTTCAAGTTACCATGGCGGCTAATTATGGATAGACCGTCGTATCAAAGTCGATTCGATGTCGATCCATAGGATCACCAGACTGAGTATGCAAGGACCCGATCCGCAAGACTTCTGTCCAGGAAAATCCACAAATCGCGCACAAGCACAAAAGATCAAGGATACATACGGTGATGTTGAGAAGGGGACGCGAGGCTATAAGGTAGCTTCCATCTAGAATGGTGCAGTGCGCCTAGCATGTCAATTAATTGCAGGAAAGATATTAAGGAAGAACAAACCCATGCAGGTCACAGGCTTTGTCGTTGACCTTGCAGGGAAATGCGTGAAAGGCCTACAGATGAACTAGGCGAAGTACCTAGTTAATCAGTTGGAATTGGACTACTGTGAAGCACATGATCAGGGCTACGATTTTCACTTTAGCTGGCTCCTTATCCTCATCACGTTTGTTTCTTGGGAGATGCTGGAAGGTGTGACCTTCCTAGATATTGAACCATTTGAGCCGCTTGCGGTGAAGTTAACCACACTTTGGTACTCGAGCGATATGGGAAAACAGTGGCAGTCGAACGTATTATTCCACACATATTATCTCCAGTTGAAGAGAGCCATCGAAGCTAAACCTCGCATGATTTTGAACATCCTACAGAGGTTTCGACCCCTCATGAAGTTCTGCACAGATCGACACTTCATATATATTACTACGCGGGCAGATGAACATAAGGAGCAACTTCAATCGTACTACAAGCTCATGGAAGAGGACCATGAGGAGATCATCAAGGACTAGTCGTCACTGCAGTTGAACAACGCTTAGAGGGACCTGCCAACGAAGTATTCATCCAAGAGTTCGTTGAACAGGAGGTCATGGCACAACAACAAGTCGAAGCATCTCGAGCCAAGCTCGAGGATTTTGAAGCAAAGCTACCCAGATCAGAGTGACTTGGGATGAGTCACAGGTGAGTGTTGGGGGACTGTTGGCCCTTGACCAAGTTTTGCGGATTCTTGTTCATGTTTGACCTATTTTTGGGACTTTGACAAGCTATCGAAGGTGGAGTGCAAGATGAAGTGGAGATCATGGGATCTCGACCCCTTTTTAGGGATTTTTGGGTTTTGGGCTTATGTAACGGGTATGGGAATTTCAGCCCATGGGTTTACCCATGTTTAGGCCTGAAGAGTGCATAGATCTCATGTCCTCTACAAAGCTAATATTGAGGCTCTGTGCATGTAAGAAAATTGAAAGAAGTTATTAAAGAAGACAAAGAGTTGGTGGACGTAACCCCAGGGTGAGGGTGAACCACATACATGTTATGTTTCTATGCTTTGTGCGATGTATTGATGTGTTTACTTTCTTAGTGCATCGATATAGATGAATGACATATAGATCTATTGATGCTATGTGCTTAATAATATGGATGAGTGCTAGATCTGGCCTATGTGGATGTGCTTAGTGCTTGAATATAGTATATCTGGTAGAATATTGCGATGCTCTGTAATTAAGGTTTTATCTGTGAAGTAGATACTCATTTAATACTCATGAAATATAACTGTGAAGTGCTCTATTAAGGTGTTACAATCACAGATCTGTGTCTCAGCTAAGGTTGCAGACACTGGAGTCCTACAACCACCCCTGCCTCTACCTTGGGTGAGACTTCATCTACTTCACAGGGGTTTTCGAAAGGGCCAGTAGTTAGGGTTTTGTTGGTGCATTGTTGTAGAGTTGAACCTCGGGTGTGCCCCTGTGCCAACACATTCCTTAATATTTCATCTCAAATTCTGAAACCAATTTTCTCTTACATTCTGTGATGAGATTTTCTGCACATGTTAGAAAAAGGTCAGCTACATACAACAATAGAACCATTGGTTCATCATTCTCAAACTTAAATTAAAGGTTAGGATCTGCACTACTCTTGGTAAAACCCAATCTCATCATAAAATCGTCAATCCTACCATACCATGCTCTGGGTGCCTGCTTCAATCCATATAAATCCTTCTTTAATCTGCACACATGAGTCTTCCTATCATGTGTCTCGAATCCAAGTGGTTGCTCCACATAAAATTCCTATTTTATTTCACCATTTAAGAAGGTTGTCTTTACATCCATTTGGTGCACCTTCCATTTCATCATAGCGGCCAATGAAAGTATAGTCTCAATTGAGGTATATCTTTCTATAGGAGCAAAAGTTTCTTCATAGTCAATCCATTCCTTTTGAGAGAAACCTTGGGCCACAAATATTTCCTTATATTTTTTAATACTTCCATCAACTACTTGTTTCATCTTGTAGATCCATTTTGAACTCACCACAGATTTTTCCCTTGGTCTAGGAACCACATACCAAACATCATTCTGCATAATGGAATCATATTCCTCTGCCATGGCATCTTTCCATACTTGATTTTTTGCAGCCTCTTCATAACTGGAAGGTTCTGCATCCATTATGTCACAGAAGCATGCCACGTAGCTGGAATACAACTTCACCTTCTTACCTTCCCTTAAATATTTCTCTGGGGCACCAATTATTTCTTCATCTTTGATACGCTCTTGTCCTCAAACTGGTCTTCTCTTGCGAAAAGGTATCTTGGTTGGTTTCTGAGGTTCTACCATGTCATGATCCTTTGGAATGACTTCCTTTGGTTCAATTGCCTCTGGAACTTTAGGAACTTCATTCTCTTATTCATGTGCGTCTTCTGCATGGATTTGTTTGGATTTATTGAAAGTTGCATTCTCATCGAAGGTTATATCTTGACTGATCTCTACTTTTCGGTGACCAGGAATGTATATCATGTAAGACTTTGATGTATCACTGTAACCAAAAAATATGCCCTTCCATCCGAAAGGGTCCAACTTTGTCCTCTTTTCCTTAGGGACGTGAACAAATACAGGGAAACCAAATATTCTGAAATGCCTGACTTATGGCTTCTCTCCTGAAAACATTTCCTTGGGTATCTTGTTTTCAAGCACCTTGTGTGGACTTTTATTCTACATGTACACTGTCATCTTCGCTGCATCTTCCAACACATGCCTAGCAATATCTTGATCATGGATCACGACCTTTAATAATTCCATGATTGTTCGGTTCTTCCTTTTAGCTATTCCATTCTGGTGAGGGTTATAAGGAGTATAATTCTCCCTCTTAATCCCAACTTCCTTGCAATACTCTTTGAATTATTCTGAAGTGAATTCACCTCCATTGTATGATCACAAGGTTTTTATCTTCCACTCTGTCAAGTTTTCTACTAGAGCCTTGAACTTTTTGAATTTTCCAAAAACTTCATTCTTTTATTTTAACAAATAAATCCAAGTTTTACGTGAGTAATCATCAATGAAATATACATAATATACATACCCACTTAGTGAAGACGTCGACATCGGTCCACATAAGTATGAATGCACAAAGTCCAAAACTCCTTTGGCTCTCCTATCACTATTGGGAAAGGAGTGCTTCATGTTCTTGCCTTGTGCACATCCTTTTCACACACCATCTGGTTCTGCTTGGATTTATGGAAGACATGTCACCATTTTTCTCACAACCAGAAGAGCTTTGTAGTATAGATGAGAAAATATACTATGCCATATTTCACTGGGATTCACAATATCATGAACCATTGTGGATTATGAATGTACTTTTGATTTGTAGAGTCCTCCTTCTTCAACTCCAATCACTACTACATCATCAAGGGTCTTCCTTCTTGAACATAGATAAATTCCCTCATCTTCATTGGCTTGCCTGAGTTTAAAAGCTTCTCCAACAACTTTGATTGGATATTGATAGTCATCACCCAATTTCACCTTGTGAGCTGAATATTTATGAATAAGTTTAGATAAGGAGTCTTCATAGCCTTTCATGTGCTTGGAAGCACCACTGTCTATCAACCTAGTGTCACTTCCATGAGTAACAATACCTATGAGGGATGAGATAAGAACAAAATCTTCATCACTCGATTCATCTTTCTTTGCAACCTTCTTGGGAGGCTCATCTTCTTCAGTTGTGTGAGCTTGATGCCTCTTACTTCCTTTCTTATTCTTAATTTCCATAATGAGGGGGAAATCCCTAACAAAGTGTCCCAATTCTTGACAACAATAACATCTGGTCTTTGAGTTGTCTCTTTGACCCATATTAAACTTCTTAGGTAAATAATGCTCCTTCTTGTTCTTTCCTTTCTTGGTCTGGGAGGCTAGGGCTTGATCTTCATGTGCCATCTTTTCTTCTCTTGCAATTGTCCTAACTTCTTCCTGATTACAATCTTCCCAAATCCTACTGAACTTGGGAAGATTCTTTCTTGAACAAATTCCTTGGATGAATGCATCCCATGACCTTGGGAGGACATTCAAGGTAGTCACCACCATCTCTTGTCCTTCTACTAAGTCACCAATGGATTCTATCTTCTCCTTGATTTGATTCACTCTTGAGAAGTAAGAGTGAATGGTTTCTGAGTTCTAGATTTTCACATTCTTAAACTGAGATCTCAGAGTCATTCTTTGATTTATGTTTCTTCCCTCAAACAAACGAGTTAAGGTGTCCATAATTTTCTTTGGAGAAGATAATGATGATATATGATGGATAAGGTGTTCCTTAATGGAGTCTACAATAATCATTTTTTCTCTCACCATGTCCTTCTTATATTTTTCCTTAGCTTCATCTCCTTGAGATTCTTGAACCTCTTCTAAAATGAACTTATCCAGTTCATGTTCTTCAAGAAGGAGGGTTACTTTGTACTTCCAGGGCCATGGAATTACCAACTCCATATATATTCTCATAAATCTTTGTTCCAATAGTCATCCTGCCTTCTAATGGTCTTGGTTTGTTCGACAAATTTCTCTAGACTGGAAACAACTCCCTTTTAGGCTTCTAGATCTACAATTGGCTTCCATTCAGACCTACTCTGATACCATGTTGGAATTTTAAATTTTCTAGTTACACAATTACAATTACTTAATCTAATAGAAACTGTAGTAGGATCACTGAAAGATAGACAATCACAGATACAATAGAACACAAATATTATCTTGGGAAACCCTCGTGGGGGAGAAAATCCAACAACCAAAATCCTCAATATAGATTACTTCAACCAGTACAATGATGCGCTATAGCTCTCCAATAAAGACCAAGACCAAAACACCAAAAGAACTAGTCTCCAAGGCTTGTGCACTAGACCTTCTTATGCGCTCCAAGTTGCACAAGAGAAGCGTGTGAGTGTGTGCCCAAATGAGAGGAACCTATCCTCTATTTATACACAACAATGTCTCTTGAAGAGACATGAATCTTGACCTAACTAACCCATAAAACAAGGATGACTATACACAATGGGTTTTTTTACAATTATAAGTAAAATACAAATAATACAATAATAATAATCTTTTAAAGGTTTGACTTAAAAAAAATATACAAGAATATATTCCGTAGTTACACCAAAAATATTAATAGCTCCTTGGAGGAAGACCCTAGCACATGGATACTAGGCATTGGGAGGCCCAACAAATTCCTCAATTGGCTCAATGCCATGCCTTTTGAGCCAAGACGTCACCCCTAGAGGGAATGATGTCACCTTTTAGGCTTGTGTCTTTTGTAAATTTGTATTTTAACTTGTAATGGGGAAAATTACGAGGTTAGAATTCCTAATTAGTGTTTTACCCTTAGTTAAGTGGACAAATTGGTTAGTGATACCTTGTATAAATAAAGGTCATGGCATTTCATTTTATCATAACATAACACTTGATAATTACATATGTTTTGGCTGAAATTTTCGCCCCTCTTGGGAAAATCACATATTTCTTTCTATCTCTTTCTATTTGGATGCTAGTACTTGTCTCTTTTGGAAGAAGTGGTGCTCTATCTCTCTTGTATGCTTCTCTTTGCTTTGTGATGGAAGATACTTGGTAAAATAGGGTTTTGTCTCGCTATCTAGTGGAAGTGGTAAGGAATTTTCTGCATATCGCTAGTATTTATTCTTGTTTCATGGTTGTTAATGTTCAAAACCCTTGGAGTAGTATAAATACATACACCCTCCACCAAGGTCCATTATTTCTTTTGGAGAAGCTACTTAGCAAGGTTTTCAGGAGGAGTAAAAGGGCTTACACCCTCCTAGATTTACCTTGCTAGTTTGTTTTCCCTAGGGAGTAAAAAGGATTACACCCCTAGGGAGGTAACACAAATATCTCTTACAAAAAGAGACTCCATAACCCAATTCATAAAGGCAATATTTTAATTTGCATTGGAGAAATAAAATCATTGCATTGGTAAACGTGAATTTTGGAGATAATGCATTTGTTCAAGCTGGAATCAATTTTACATGCTATAAGCTTGCTTGAGCCAATATGGAATCTAGCTTAGCCAATTGATTCTTATTTCTGTTATGATTTAAATCTACAGCCATTAGGGTTGCAAARAACCTCTCTTTAATCATCCTTGATACTTTTTCTACCGCTGAAAATTACAAGTAAATAGTGCTAATTATTCTTCTTGTCAAGGGATTTCATTCAAGTGCTTTTATTTTGAATTTCGGTGGCTAGAAATTGTTGTTGTAAAAAAAACATTCTACAGCCACAAGGATTCCCTAATGTATTGCTGATAACACCATTTTGTAGCCCTACTTTACCATCAAAACTTGTGTCTAAGTATCGGGATATTTCCTACATGTTTAGTGCTTGATTGCCCAATAATTATTTGGTGTTTAGCATGGTTAATTTTGCATCTATTGACATATTATATTTCTGATATATATCTCTTTTCTGCTGAAATTTTTGGACAAAAAGGTTTCTTTATTGTTCCCCTTTGATAAAAGGCTTGTATATCTATCTTGTGTCTTGTTCAAGGCAAGTTTAATATTGTCTTGCAGGTACTCAATACTTTGGAAACCATCCTTCATAAAAAATACTCTCTTCCAATCCTTTTCCTCACCTACAACCTTGACCTATAGGGGACTCATTGACCATTATACCACTTTTCATATCAATCACCCTATGGTCACTGAGATCCCCCCTTGTGGTGATTTATCATCACTAAAGTGAGGGGAGTGTCTATCTAAAGTGACAGTGGGTAAGTACTCCCATATGTTTTCACACTCTTGTGGTTTGGGTTGGGATTTTCCCAACCTACAATTTGTTCGATAACATGCCCAAACATGTAAAGGCTATGATCAAAAGGGACACATTGAGGATAATTGTTGGAAATTACACCCTGCGAAGCACGCCAAATATTTTGAGAAAAATAAGAAGAAATCATTAATATGAATGGATGTTGAGGAACGAGTGGATAGCATGTCAGAACCAGAAGGGGATATTAACTGCAATAATCTCCATAAAGAGGTTCCATTACTTGGTTGCAATCACAAGGAGGAGAAGGCAATGACTGAACTTTTCTGCATTAAAATCCACATGAAGCAAAGCAAGGTGGATTGCTTGTTCGATCCTGGTTCACAATCCAACTTGATATATGCACAATTTGTTGAGAAGCTTGTGCTGGAGAATCAAGTCATCTGCATCCATACCCCTTGGGCTAGGTAAAGCAATACATGGAATAAAAAATGAGGAAACAATGCATATTCAAGTTTTCCATCAATCAAAACTTTTTTGTTGAAGTAGTTGCAGATGTGGTTCCTCTACACATATGTGGAGTCATCCTGGGAAGTCCATATTTGTACGTGGGGGATGCCATTTTTAGAAGGAAAACGAACCAATATAGGCTAGTCAATGATGGAAAAACTTATGCCATAAATTCGCACCAAGAAAAATCTAAGCTCTCCCTGATCAGTGCTCATCAGGCATGAAGAATCATGGGAAATACAAGAAGTTTGTCTTGTTGTTCCCAAGGGAAGGAAAGAAGCAAGGAGAAGGAAACAAATTGGAGATGAAGGCATCCTTGGAAGGATGTACTAGCGAGTAGCGTCAACAAATAAAACAAATGATTGAAGCCTACATTAAATTTTTTCAAGAGCCTCATGGATTACCACCCAAGAGAGAGGTTGAACATGAGATTTAGTTGTTTTCGGAGTCACCATTGCCTAAAATTGGGATGTATTGGCATTCCGTCATTGAAGAAGATGAAGTAAAGAAACAATTGCAATATTTTTTGGATCAGGGAGTCATCAGAACCAATACATCACCATGTGGTTCACCCATCATCATGGTTGATCTGGAAAATCCTTAGATACTACTTGTCTCTTTACATGTATACATGCAACATCTAACTTGATTCAAAATTAATTTATTGATCGTATTGGGGTGGTTTGCAGAATTCTAATGATGTGAATTTTACCCAAAAACTCATAAACTGAAGATTATCTTTGCTTAATGATGATATGGCACAATAGAAAATAAAAGAACTCAAATTACATACTTTTGTTTCATCTTTAAGTTCCCTTTAATCCAATGAAAACTTCTTTCTCCATCTCAAAATACTAAAATCACATGTAAAATGACTCTTATATGCCAATTTAATGGATTCCCTTAAATTCCATTACTCAAAACAAGAAAATAAATTCACCATTGAAATCCTTGCGAAATTCTGAGAATTTTGACTATAAAGTCGAACTATTTTCAAATTGGCTCAATTTCGCCCTCTTTGGCACACAAAACAGTGCATTAAATGCTCATTAATGTAAAATTAATATAAGACTGTTACTAATGATCTCATATCAAAAAATAGACCTCAAATTCATGGTCCTTGCAAAAAATCATGAAAAATGAGTATAAGCAGGCCTAGGTGTTGTCATTATACATGATGGCACGCTTCTGAGACAACCATACTTGATCTCTGTGCTTACATACTTTCATGAGAGTGCGTACAACCCTCGGGATTCATGCCATGTCTGTACTTCCTTAGGATTCACACCCTGTCTCGAGATCAATGCATTGGGATGCATGCAAAGTGCTGGGATTCGTGCCCGTTAAATAGGTTGCGGACCTCTCAAACCTCCATGCAAAAAATATGGCAAATTAATTATATTTTTGGAGGGAATCCTGTAACAAACGGGTGGTTGGTGTATTGGTTAGAACTGGGGCTAAATATGGTAGAAGTCGAGGGTTCTATTCCACGCGATCCTCTCATGCGTTAGCATTTTCATTGGTGTTTATAATATATATGGAATGTTGTTTTAATATGGTTTTATAACCATATATATATATATATATATATATGATGTTTGAGTACATTCTATTAATTCCCCATAGATTAATTATTAATTAGTATGATAATACAATAACCAAAACTCTACAGTTCGAGAGCTTAGGCCCTCGACCCTTTCCTTAAAAAACAATATAAATTCAAATATAATACATGACATATAGTGTTAAGAAACAATGTGGTGGCATGATGGTAATGAGGGTGGTGTTAGGCCTTTGGGAGCTTATGGATATTGCGGGTTCAACCCCCATCAACTCCATAATTTTTACATAACTTATACTAATATATATTGATGAGGGGGTTGCCCGCGTGGTGACCTCTCATTGGTTCCAACATGCCACATGTCATAACATGACTAGACCACTTGTCAACCTATAATTCATCCATGGAATTTAATCCCAGTCAGCTACCAATAACCATGTGTCATGTGCCACCCTTGCAGTAGTGACGAAATTAATCACCTCTTTTTTTTCCTTTTTTCCCATCCGACTTTTCTATTTGACCCTAACTTTGACCGCATATAACTTTTGCATACAAACTTACAGTTTGACTTTACGTTTGTGTGGATTTGGAGCTTGACAATGGGCTCTGGCTTATTGATGTTTTGAGAGAATTTGGGATGGTCGATTTTTGAGCATTTATGGATCCCTGGGACCTCTGGGTGTTCCTTAGATACTCTTGGATCACACCTTTCCTTTGAATAACTTTTGGACCTCCAAAAATATATACACCCAACAAATTAGTGATGATAATTCACTCTTCCATATTGCTGAACTTTTTGGAATTTAGTCTTCATCTTGGGTTTGTCCAATCTTGGGTACTAGATCGGTGCATTTTTCTTGTTTCTGGAATCATGGTAGATGCGTGGTTGTGGTAGGTTCTGTAGGTTAAATTTGAAGACAAAGGGGTCTTGTTTCGCGGTGTCTGCACTTATTACTTTTATGTTTGTGTTTCAACATCCTCCATCTCGCTTTTAGAGATGGTCAAGTATAGGTGTGTAAGGCTTCAAGTCAGTGTTGATCATGCCCTTGCCCATTTGGTTTCGATGTTCTTATGCTTGATGTATCTATATGGGTCCTAATTAAGATACTCATCCATTGTCTCTCCTTCCTTGAAGAAATATTTTTCTTGTAATGTTATCATTTGTACTTGATTTCTTCTATTCAAGGTATATGTTGAGGAAGGAATTTATAGAACACCTTACTCAATCATTTTGAGATATTTCCTAGAGTAAGATAGATAATTAGGAATGCCACCCGAGATTTATAGCCTAAAGAGCATTCACTCAATGCACTTAGAGTAGTAATTGCAAAGGATTAAGGTTGGTTTATGATTTGTATATGTTGCAATGTAAATAAAATTTATACAAAGCCCCTACTTTTGGAATGTATATAGATTTACCATAAAGTAAACATGGAACCAAAAAAGAAGAAAAAGAAGGAACCAAGTCATAAAAACACATGCATGAGACAGAACAATAATCTGATTCTATTTCATTCTGAGATATCAAAAGTGTATTTCTCTTTACAAAACGAGGAGAGTAGCCAATTCCTTATTTAAGAGATCTTGATAGAACCATCAAAGAACACAATAAAATAAAATTGAAATCAATGATCTGGATCAGCTTACCACAAGCCCCTTCTCGTTTTGGCCTGCGCAAGATATTCTTTATCATACATGAAAATTAATTCACAAACAAACAAGAATACACAAACTATCAAGGATGAATCAACATCTCTAAAACAAGAGAATAAAAGAAATGGGTCAGTCTTGAACCTTGTCTTCAATAAGACCTTGTTGTCAGCAAGAGTTAAGCTTTCCAAGTAAACTCATGAAATGAATGAAACTAAACTTATCTACGTTTAACTAAAGGAGAAAACCTTGAATCTTGTCTATACTTCTATTTCCCCTTGTCTCTTCATCCAATTAAGATTTTATTCTTTCCCAATCAATTAAAGTAGTTCAACTACTTTCTTTAGTTAAGTCAAATTAGCTTAAAAAATTAGTTTAGGAGAAATAAATAATAATAATATATAAAATAAGGGTCTTAATTAGTAGCCAAATAGCTAAATATATGGGACACCTTGTGACTCCCATCCTTTCTTCTTTTGCTCATCAAATACAAAGTAAAAATAATTATTTGGATCATATAACATCCTTGTAGCTCCTATGGATATCATTTAAACTGAATATTAAATATCAACAATATTAAAACAAATCCCTATATATAACCATAATTTTAATCAAACCAAAATTCCTCATCGTGTTTCATTCTGGTTCGTAGACTTCATTCGGACATCATATAATTTTATGCACGGGTTCTTTTTGTGAATTGCAATGGAAACATGGAAGGTTGAAGTATAAAATGGTCATGACATTTGTTATGGAGCCTCATGAAGCTTCATATGGGCCAGGACTATAGCTATTAAAGATAGGGTGGGTCCAGCACTTCCTCCATGCAAAGCGGGTCACCCTTCAGCATCAAATTAAGATTGGCAACACCTTTCCTTGATAATGCATAGGGTTCAATGCAACAGTGGACGTGGGTGGTGGGGTTGACAGTGAGGGGTTTGTGAAAAGGGAAGCACAAAAGGTTTGCCTCATCAGATGTTCACATTAATACTCGAGGTGGGGACATAGCGCATTATTGGCGATGGATTACCAGCGGTCTTGACATGCGGGCGCCGGTGTCCGAAAGGCCACGTAGCAGGGGTGAGAGACCCATTTTAGGCAGGAAGAGCCCGACAAGGGGCCAAGGGAAAGAGAAGGGCACGATTGTATCCCACAGCCACATTCTTTTCATGAAATATGCGAACAACTGCACCAGTAAAATACGCTGACTCTTTTTAGCGAAATTTGGTCTCCAAAGCAACACCCGCGAGGGAGGCCAGGGCGGTCGGCCCGGCCTTGCGGGTCGGTTGTTGCCAGCATTAACGAATTGCGGGAATGGCGGAAGGCAAGGGGCCGGCTGTTGGGCAAATGGCGAGGTGAATGTTCATGGATGTCGAAGGCCCGTACGTGTAAAGATTTGCTTGGGTAATCGAGCTTATACCTCCTCCCGCGATGGAGAAACGAGAGCAACACCAGCCAACACTTAGAAAATGCAAGAATTGACTAGGGTGGCGAACTCAAGGTGAGTTTGAGTGGCGTTCATTTACTACGTCTTTTTCTCTCTTCACACTCATTTCATAGCTAATAGGTAGGCCACAATAGAGGCGCTCATCACCACTTTAGCATTCAAATCAATTGAAATACAACCAACATACCAAAGTTTCCAAATGTCCCAATTTAACAATGCATGACCCTTGCCACTATTCCCATTTCACATATAACAATTTTCTAGGGATACAACCAATATTACAATTAAACCAATGTGCCAACCATTTTAGCAAGGGTAGAAGTGATCACTCAACTACACTATAAAACATATACAATATCAAACATTAAAACTGAAGCGTAATTCCTTCATCCATTACAAACAACATAATCATACTTTGTGAGAGATAAGAACAACATTATTCCCTTGTTTAACCACCTTACGCAACATCCCTATTCATAAGCATTTAACCATGATTTAGAAAAATAAATTATTAGGTTGTCCTAACAAAAACATAGGAGAGATGAAATATAAGCCTAATAGTCATAGATCCCATAAAGTCATACAAGGGTCCCACATATGGATTAATTAAATATGAATTAAATAATAAGGCTTGGAAACCATTTTCAAGTATGGTACCCTACGTTATTGATTTTGAGCATCGATATTTGGTGACTCCACATGGAAATCTGTTTTCGATAGATTAAGAACTCAAAATATTCAGTTTCGCAGACTAGTGACCATAGATCAAAGAATTATTGACCATAATGATTATGCAACAAGGGAAGTGAGGAATTTTAAGGGAAATATGATTTGGGATTTTTGGGAATAACTCATGAAAAAGTGTTATGTATGAGGGGTTATTCATGTATACATAACATTCGATCGTTCATAGTAAAAGTGTTTCTTGTTTAAGGAGAAATTTTATGATTCTCTTTTGAATCTCGGGATGGAGAGGAAAAGGGATAACAAAAATGTAGGAAAAATCAAATCATCTATCTAACAATGATCTTGGAGGCAAAATAAATTTACAAGATGTCTAAAAGGAGGACATATCGCAACCAAGCTTGTGTAAAACATTATTATTTATTGATAAAAATACTACTTGCACAAAAATGCTTGTTTGTGGCAAAACTAGTCAAAATTTATTTGGATAACATACAAGACCTCGAGGAAAAATGAAACAGCGGAAATGAAACAACATGAATTTGAGACAATCAATTGAACAAGAAGGAAATGAAACAGCGAGCAAACATGTATGCAACATTGAATTTCCATATGGAATTTATCGTTTCAAGATGGTTCCACATAATGTTTTGGGAATTAGAGACCAATTTGGTGCTATGGGAAAACAATCATCTTGGGTCTTTTAAAATGTAGAGTTTGTGCCTAGGACAAAAACAATTTTGAGAGGACCTAGCAATAATTTATGAAACTTCGAATGCCTTCCTTGTGGGTGGTATGTGTCCCAAAGCAAGAGTTTCTCGTTTACTTTGAATTTGACAGCTTTTGCGCATTTGCTAAAATATCTCTTCACAATTTGTTGTCTTATATTTATGTTTTCCAAGACAGAGTATTCTTTTGTTCTTCTGGTTCAATGGTTTGTCCTTCAGGGGACGTTTGGAGGGTTTTGATTCTTGGAGTTAGTGGCATCGATGGTGGGGAGGAAGGTTCTGTCTCGATTGGAAGTGGAATGGTTTCTTGGGCCATGAAACAGGTTGAAGTGGGTTTGACCTTTGCTTGCAGCGGTTGGTGGGGTGGACACGGGGTGAGATTTGGGGTTGGGAGCGTGTTGATGTAACATGGGTCTGGCTTGGTTTGTTGGTGAGGATGACTTCCCATTTCTTGGGGGTAATGCGTAGGGGAGGTGAAATGTTTGACCCCAATTTGGTGGAAATAAGCAGGAGATATTACTCATAATAATCTAAAGGAATTTGGAAAAGATGTTAGTTTCTAAGAAAGAAATTACTTGTTTGTCATGTGAGTGTCTAAGAGGGACAAATTTAGTCCACTTAGTGAAATAATTGGTGGTTGTCAAAATGAAAATCTTCCACAGGGGAATATGGAGGTTAATGGGACTCGATAAAGTCTAGACCCCACTTAGAAAATGGAAAATCTGGGAGAACATGTTGCAAAGGCATAGTAGGAAGGCACTCTTTCCCAGCGATTTTGGCACTTGTCACGAGATCTTGCAAACCTATAAGAATATTGAAAAACTGAAGAACTTAATATAGCATTTTACTGATTTTAAGCGGTGCTTTAGCAAAAAGTGGCCACCAAGTACACAATAGAATCCCGGCTGATCCATAGGCTTCCCTCTAACAATTTTGTGCTTCCTCATTACACATCGAAGTAATATACCATTAGAATACCTCCTAAACAAAAATTATCCTAAAATAATATCTCTGGAAGATTCAAGACAGAGCCTTCTCCTTGGATGAGGATCTAAGTCCTCTGGGCATTTATGATATTGCAAATAATACACCAAATTTTTATACCAGGGATATTCATCAATAGAAAGGGTTTGTCTCTTAATATAAAACAATGTTGAAAAAGGATTATCCTCGTCATCAATTTCTTATCTTGCTTCAACATGTTGAGCTAAGTGAAAGGATAAGTCTAAGTCCCATAATTTTTCGAAGTCATGATGGTGAAATTATGCTCCTGGATTTTTGGCAAGTCAATGTGCAAGATTCCCGTAGAAAGGGCAATTTTTGTCAGAAACAAAACTTGAAAACTGAAAATGGACTTTTACACATTGGACACCTACCACACTTAGAGGGGGGTGAATGAGTGTGGGGATATTTTTTAAAACTTCCCTCTTACACAAAAAACTCCTTAGTTAACATTCAACATTTTGCTCATTACTCATTATTGTGTTTATAATCAATTAGATGAATACATATCAACAACATATATCAGAAACATATCATCAACAAATAGAAATCTCCACAAGGAACACAAAGAACACAAGATGTATGTTACAATTTTTCTTTTGTATGGACTTCAATCCGGGGTTTTAAACCCAACAATGAATAGAGTACAACTCTACAAAGGAAACACCATATCTATATTCAAGAATCAACTTATATTCTCGGCCTATAACTTAGATTAATACAGCAATCCTCAACATATATCAATCTGTCAGCATAAACAGTGCATCAACCATGAACCAGCACACAGTATAAAATAACCCGTAATCAGCTTGTACCATAAACAAGTGCGTCAACCATGTACCAGGTATATACAAATCATGGTGTAGTACTTTCATCGTATTGAACAAATCAGTATGTACCGATATCATCAACTGTACACCTCATTGTGTGTGTGACTCGTCAGTTGTTTGTCTCAGCCATGACTGGTTTTGGATTAGTCAACAAGCCGAACTGGAAATAATCTTAACTTTGTACTTATGTGAATAAATATATGAAACTTATACACAATTTTTTTTTTTTTTTTTTTTTTTTTTATGCAGTTCCTCCAGGTGGCACTATTTTTTAACCTCTCAGAAAAGGATTTAAAAAATGGAATACCTTGTTGATTTTTGGCTTATTCTAGAGACCTTGTAGAGCATGGCCCATAAAATATTCATTGAATTGATCTGAAAATGTTACAAGGCTTGTACTAAATCTTGTGTACTAACCAGCATTTGAAAGTGCTTTTCTAGATTTGGATCTGTTATAGAAGAAGTTATGATGTTTTACTTTAAGTACTGATGTTTTTGACTAGTTCAAGACTAACCACAAACCCTATTTTCTGAGGTGTAACTCCCAAAATACAACGACCCACAAGGATGGATTTTTACCACATATAGCGTTATATTTTCTCAGTGGAATGATAGAGGAATTTCCTTGGTCGAGATCATTATAGAAATTTTTATGGCAAAGTAATTTGAGGATGACACATGGAAATAACATACTTGTGAGAAGCGTCGTCAGGGGTTGTCATCGCTGATTCCAGGGCCTCTTCTTCACCTTCAGCTACAGAGTTTGGTTTAGATATAATTTGGTTGCCTCATTCACCTATATATCTTCAATATTCTCAAGTGTTCCACACCAAAATACTCAAGAATCTCTCACAATGCTTCAAGATATTCTCACAAGAAGCTCTCATCAATACTCCAAGATGTTATTCTCACAGAGGCTCTCCATTTGATCCTACAAAATGATGATCTACAGAGAGACCATTTCTATCTCATTTACACTTTCATCCTCTAGGTCCATAACCCATTTTAGATTACTTAACCTATTTTCCTTATTTTAGGGGTTAAACACTTTCCATAAATAGAAATTTCTCCAATTGTTTTGTCGTTTAAATGTTCATAGCCGGTTTTCTCATCTTGCTTTATCGTTTCTTGAGTTTTTTTCACTTCTCTTTATTATTTAAATAATCCACCTTGACTGTCACCTTACTTTATCATTTAAATAATGATTTCTTCTTTTTGGGTCATAACATATTTTCCTTATTTTAGGGTTAACCACTTTCCATAAATGGGGTTCTCAATACTTTATCATTTAAATATTCCTTCTTGATTTTTGTCCACCTTACTTTATTATTTGTGATTTTGTCATACATTTTATTATTTAAATAATCCACCTTGACTTTGTCACTTTAATTTATCATTTTAAATAATGATTTCCTCTTTTAGGTCACTTCGGCTTCTTTGACTTTTAGGGCTTCAAGCCTTCATGTGGGAGTCCTTCATCTTAGTAAGGCCATAAATATCAAACCATGTGAGGGAGTTATGTGACATTCCACATACCATGGAAATGGCATGACAAGCACTATCCATCTAGGATAGTTTCACCAATAATTCCTTGATCTTCATCTCATTATTCCACATACAAACATGGGTCCCTAACCATTCTTCTAGGATAGCTCAATGCGCAAAGCATCTTAGTGTGAGGAGGGCTTTCCTGTAAGGGGCCCATGGAGTTCATCCATTTTTTGTACCTTATCAATCATAATAAGACAATAATGAGAGCATGGGTCCTCCAACCATTCTTCTAGGATAACTCAATCTAAGCATCTTCAGTGAGAACTTCACCATAGGGACCACTTTGGAGTTCATCCATTTGTACATCTTATCAATCATTATAAGAAAATAATGAGTCATCTACACATTTTCCAACAATGCATCATATATTAATGAAACCACATCGATCCATCTTCATCATGTATCAATGACAACTCGGTGATCCATCTTCATCATAATGACAACTCGGTGATCCATGTTCATCATGTATCAATGCCAGCTCATTGATCCATCTTCATCTATGCATTGTCATCAGGACAATACATATTATAATACATCAATCATCAATCAATAGAATTATTTGACATCAGTAGTCATGATCAATCAATCCTTGACATCAATCAATCAAACCATTGGCATCAATGACAACATGATCCAACATTACACATTGTGTTTGCCCTGGGATGAGAATTAGTTGATGTTTATCTACAGCTTTAACAGGAAAGAGACATGTTTCTCAATGCAAGGTATTTGAAGACTCATCTAATAGAAGATAAACTTTGGCTCATATAAGCTACATGTTTTCATTATTTTGGTCATCACCTTGTAAGAGAATAGCATAAACTACTTCCTAAGTGGCATTAGTGTATACAATTAAATCTTTCTCAAAGTCGGTTTAGCCAAAGTAACCTGAAACTGTTTGCTTATTAATCATACAGTGTTTTCGATGTCGTGTGTCCAGAAAGGTGATCTTGCTTTGAAGTTATTGGTGGTTTTAACCATTGGGAAAAGTCGTTGACAAACCACAAGAGCGAAGTTGATAAATGCCCATAGAGCTTGAACCTCTCCTTTTGGAAATTGAGGGTAGGAAGGTTTAGAATAACAACAATCCTTCGAGTCCATTCTTGGTCAGAGCATTGTGTCCAGGGATCTTCCCTTAGTGGCAAAATATATTTTAGAAGGTTTAAAAGTAGTAGATTTTAGCGTGAGAACTTTAAGGATGACAAAGAGTGATCCAGATGGAGTTCATTGAGTAGACCAGGTCAAGTCATCCAAGGATGAAGCTTTTTGGATGATCTTTGCCAGGTCGGATGGAGTCAAAGATCGACATTTCTGGGAAGTGGCACTTGCATTAGATAATAAAAAAGGCATGCGTTCATAAGTAAATGTGCCTCATCGTGTAGCCAGTAAAAGTGGTTTTGTATCTATCGGTCCTTTTGTTAAGCCCTAATGTTGGCTCCGTGCATATTTGGGGCATATTAGATTAGTAATGCTATTTTATTGTATTAGGCTTTGGTATTGGTTGTAATTTAGTTGTGATATTTGTTTTGGTGTAATGTCGGCTTTAGGCCATTGTTGTAATTATACCTCCTGGTCTCTATGTATATACCAAGGAGACATTTTCATTTTGAATCATCTTGTGCCAGACATTTTGAAGTTGGGGTGGGGAGGTTTGCTTCTCGAAGAGGCTTATTATCTGAAATTATCTCTTTTTCAAGGTGTTGAGTACTTTCCTGAGGTTTTTATATTCTATATAGATGTTTAGTTCTTAACCTTATGGTATAATTTCCAAGGTCTTGGGGTTTCGCTGCTGTCTCGAGGGGCGCCGTGGAATTTTCGCTATAACTTTTTTCTACAACATTTCAGAAGGAACCGCTTGGAGGGTATTTAGTAGACGGATCCAGGTATGTTTGTTTCAAAATTCATCTCCCACAAGGCCTTATACTTTCGGAGATACAACCTGTACAAGATAGGGTTATGGAATCATCACGAGTAAGTCATCTAGGAATTTTCGCTATAAAAAAATTTTCTGTAGCGTTTCAGACCCTTTCCTCGGCCATTTACAGAAATTAGTAGGTATATGTGGTAAAAATTTCCTTATTTTGGGTCATATCAAATTTGTAGATAAACCTTGTGTAAAGATAGGGTATCGACTAGTCCTATTGACTAGCTTCAAGAAGGTGTTCCAGTGAAAACAAAGAATAACTTCTTGCTAGAGTATCAAATTGAAAGTGGGACTGGTTGAATTGGATCATGGACAGTCTAGTAGTATTTGGGTACAAGTTTCAATTTGATATCAATTATTTTATTGCAGGGCATTCTATACAAGTGAGAGATCTCTCACGGAAAGGCCAAAATTGGCAAGTTGTGAGGAAGTTACCATAAATTCCACTTAGCACATCAAATTTTGTCCAGGACACAGTAGCATTGCAGAGAAACAATATCATAGAACTACCTAAAAATAAAGTTTCATACAGAGGCCAGAAACTTGGGAGATAGAACAGAATAAATATTGTCTAAGCGGGGAATCACCTCAAAATCAAGACTCAAAGAGTGATATTTGGCCAATATGCCACCGAAAGGGACCTTCTACACCAAATAAGCCTCAAAATCCCTAATTGGACTCTTGGTGAAGGTGAAGAAATGCGTGGGGATATAAATGATTTACAAAGAACAATAAACGAGATGAACTGGAGATGGGATTCAATGGAAGGCTAAGTTCAAGGATGGATTCAATGGAATCTATGTTGGATGCTAAGATGGATGGATTAAAGGGGATATCATGGAAGTATTGAGAGATTTTGTAATAGAGAAGATACCAAAGTGAAAATGCATCCCATGAAATTCATGATGAAGACACAAGGAAGGTGAATCAAGAATGGAGAAACTCCAACTTTGGTTTGAAGATAACCATTCCTAAGATTGATATGAGAATTTTGATGTGGGACCCAATCACATGGTTACTTCGGATGGAGCAATTCTTTGATCTCCATGAAGTAGTGCCGCATGCACGGAGTGCAGATTGCTTCTTTATATTTGGAACCCTAATCAATTTGTTTGGTATGGAGTAAACTTTGTTCATAGATAAACTCGTCCTTGGACAGATTTTTGGAGAAATGATAGCGCACTTGTGAGGGATGCAAGGAGGAAATGCTAGTTATCAATTGATAAATCTCGAAGCAGGGTTGGGATTCTTTGGGCACATTTGAGGAACTTTCAAGAGATTGGTCAGGGTGGCAGATATTTCAGGATGGGCACTCGATTGATGTGTTCATGGGACTTTGGGGACCAAGGGAGTTCGGCGTGAGGGTTGTTGGGATATTTGGAGTCGTTGGAGTGCATTTTGGGTGTGAGATGTGGAGAGTAAAGAGTATGACTGCTTGGCTGCTAGGGGAACTATGCTAACATATATAGAGAGAAGAATTCTCCTTCTCCTAAAACACCTCAGCCTACAAGGTTGACACCTCAACAATTGGAGGAAAGAAAACAAAAGGTTTATGCTTTAATTGTGGCCCGACAAATTATAGTAAAGGGACAATAGGGTGTGGTGAGAAGAAATTATTCTACATAAGATTGTGAGAGAGGAAGAAGAACAAGACAAGAACCATCTCAAGATAAAGACATAGAAGAGATTTTAGATTAGAGTTGACTCACGATATGGAGTGTAATGCATTGGTTGGGTGCTCCTCAGGCCACAGGAATTAGGAGGGATGCATCCAGAAAGGAATTCTAATGAGTACTAATTGATTTGTGATTACTCATAATTTTGTCAATTACAAATTAGCAAAAGTTTTCAATTACTTTGTATATCCAGCGACACAGTTTCAAGTAATGATTACTTGGAATGGAGGAACTATCAATTTCATAGGAAAATGCAATAAGATCAAATCTTACTATGGGGGGATATGTAATGAATGTTCCAATGATTGTTATACCCATGTATGGTGTATTTTTTGTACTAGGAATCCAATGGTTCAATCATTAGGACGTTGGCTTTTCTTCAAGAACTTTTCATGGCAAATTTTTCATTGGAAGGAAAATAAATTGAGTTAAGAGATTATCCGCAGGCAGATGGGTGATGAGCTCTAGCGGCATGACAAAATTATTGAAAAGGGGCATCAAGACATTATTACACAACCTGCTCACTAGATGTTCAAACATCTAAAGTCATCTATTCTCAAAGATCTCAAAGGATCATTAATAAGCATTCCAAATTATTTGAAGACATTCTCAAGGGTCTCCCACCCACTTTCCAAAATCCCATGATCATGAAATTCACTAATTCCTAGGAGTGTTCCTAATAACATCAAGCCATACAGTCACCCTTATACTCGAAGAGTGAAATTAGGCGCATGGTTGAAATGTTAGAGAGTGGCATTATTAGACCTAATAGAGTTTACTCTGCACCCGGTGGTAATGGTATTCAAGAAAAGATGGCGCTCATAAAGCATTATGTGTCCAAATTATAGAGAGCTCAACAAGATCACTACTAAATATAAGTTTCCATTCCTGTGATTGATGAATTATTGAATGAACTACATGGAACAATCTATTTCCACAAAATTGGATCTCAGATTCAGGGTATCATGAGATCATAATGAAGGAAGAAGATATCCAAAACAACATTAGAACTCATAGAGCCATTATGAATTTTCGGGTGATGCCTTTTGGCTACTTACAAATGCACCTTCCACATTCAGGGTTGATGGTTCCCATTTTCAAGTCCTTCCTTTGAAATTTGTGTTAGTGTTTTTGATGATATACTAATCTATAGCAAATCTTGGGGGAGGATCATGGTGCAACATGTTGACAAGGTGCTACAACTACTAAAGGAGAACAAGCTGTATGCTAAACCATCAAATGTTTCTTTGAATTAAAAGAGGTAGAGTATTGGGTCATATTGTATCTTGTGAAGGTTTCAAGGTATACCCTAACAAGATTAAGGGCATTGGTTTGGACGATTCCCAAAATAGTATTAAAAATCTTAGAGGATTTTTGGGTTGAGAGGTTACTACATAAGTTTGTTGAACTATGGAAGAATAGCTGACAACTAACAACATAACTAAGAAGGATGCATTTTCCATGGACTCGGAGGCAACTAAAGCTTGAACAACTTAGGGGTGATGTGTGCGACTCACGTCTTGACCACTCCAGGACTTCACAAAGACCTTTTGTTGTGGATGTGATTGTATAGGAGTAGGTTGGTTGTTGTCTAATTACGTGGGAGGGCCCACAGTTTTTGAGAGGTTGATATCGGGGAGGACTTTTTAAGGCCCGTTTTATGAGAGAGAATGATGTAAGCGTACTGCCTTTGAAGGTCCTTACACAATGAATTTGGGCGCTGAGGTCAAGCGGTTGTGATGGTCTTAAGTAGCTTTACTTGGAACAAGGATATCTTGGGAAGGAACAACAAGAGTAAGATTTGACAGAGATGTTGGGCTATGATTTTTGGAAATGGAGTCTATATAAAGGGGGAAGCAAAATGTTGTGGGGATGCACTCTCAAAGAAGGGATGAAGATGTTGAGGCCTTTCTTGTGTTATCGATCATCCAACTGATTGGATAATAGAAGCAGGGATGAATGGAAAATGAGAGAAAGGTGGACTCTCGTTTCAAGGAGTTTACCCTTGAGTTCAGGTGCATCGGATACATTTTACATGGAAAATGATTCACTATGGTACCAAAGAGATGAGCATGTTTGTGTGGGGCATCCAACTCAAACAAAGGTACTATTGGAATTACACACCTCTCCAATAGGAGGCACTGGATTTTGAAAACCTACCATAGAGTCAGAAAGGATTTTTTTTTTTTTGGGATGGTGTTAAAACCGATGTTCAAGGGTTTGTGGCAGAATGTGTGGTTTGCCAACAAATAAGGTGGAAACAATTAAGACCCGGGTCTTTTACAGCCATTATCATCTAAAAAATTCAGTGGCGGGAGAGTTTCCATGGATTTGATCTGATGAGGTTACAAAAGTCCGAAGGAAAAGTGTCATCATGGTGATTGTTGATAGACTAATAAGTATGCACGCTTTTGTGCACTCTCTAATCCTTCCAAAACTAATTTATAGTTGCTACCGCATTCATGGAGACGATTCAAAATCTACATGGCAGCCCAAAAGATTATTGTAAGTGTGAGAGATCCCATATTCAGCATTTTTGAATGATATTTTCTTGTTTGGGTACTCAAGGTAGCTCCGCCGCTCATCCTATCATCCCTCAATCGATGAAGCAGTATAGTGAACAAATGTCACAGAGCTACCTTAGATTTTGTCCTCGATAAACAAACACAATGGTTCAAATGGTTACCCTTAGCGGAATGGTGGTATAACTTACTTCCTTTCACAATGCAACAAAATGACACCATTTATGGCTTTATGGATACCACCCTCAGCCATCACTTCTTCTCTAAAAAGAAAAATCTAAGGTTCAAGCGGTGGAGGATCACATAGAGAACAACAACGAAGTTCTCAAAATATTAAATGACAACCCGACCATGGCACAAATCGCATGAAACAAAAAGCAGGTCAACATCATTAGTGAAAGAAGTTTGAAGTAGAGTTGGAGGTATTTTTAAGACTACAACCAGCCTATGAGATGTCCCTCAAGCAAACCAAGAAGGATAATAAAATTATCACCAAAGTACTATGGCCCATATAGGTGTTGCAAAGATTGGTACTATGGCGCTGGAATTGGGCCTGCACACGTCTTCACGAGTACACCCAGGTTTTCCATGTTTGGGTGCTTAAAGGTTATGGGTGACAAGATCCCGGTTCAAACTATGTTGCTAGAACTTGACGAGGGAGGGAAAATGATATTGGAGCCTAAAGCCATTACTGACACAGGAATTCGCCAGCGGAGGAATAGGTCCATTTTGGAGTATCTCATTAAATGGAAAACTAGAATTTGAGAAGATTCCCACTTGGGAAGATGAGTCTTTTTATAGAGAAGCATCGAGTTACTCAAAGCATTGTGGACAACACTTGTCTCGGGGCATGTTAAGCCTAATGTTGGCTCATTACCCCTTGGTGGGGCATGATAGATTAGTAATTAACATTTTATTTTATGTGGGTTGGGCCATTGGATTTGTAATTTTGGATTAGTAGTTTTGTTTTGGTATGTGGGCTTTGGGCCATTGTTTGTAATTGTACTTGCCTCCTGGTCTCCTATGTGTACCCAGGGACGTTTTAGGTGCAGATCGTCTTGTTGGGGACGTTTTGAGTTGGGTTGGGGTTTATAGAGGGGCTTGTGTCTGGGGGTGTCTTTTCCAGGGGTTGGGTGCTTGGGGTTTTGTGCTGTATTGTTTGGTTTGGCGGTTTGGGTTGTCGGGAGGGAGGCCAAATCAGTAGGGACATGTTTGTGAACGTACATTTTTGTTGCCGAAATCATTTCCATTTTAGGAAAAGGAAAATTATCTTTAACACTTGCTCTATTCAATGCTTGAAAATCAATGCATAATATGTCCAATTGTTTTCCTAACATGAACCAAGTTTGAAACCCACTCAAAATATTGAACCAAGTTTGAAACCCACTCAAAATATTTAACTGGAAATATTATACTAGCTTTCAAAAAAAATTCCAACTCTTTTCTAATAGTAGCTTCAAGTGCAGGGTTAATGGGTCTTTATTTTTGCCTCACTGGTTTTATCCCTTCCTTGATAGGAATGACATGTTGTATGAGATCAAGATCAAAACCATGAATATCCTCATATGACCATGCAAAAACATCTTGAAATTCACGTAATAGTTCTGTGAATTTCACCTTTTCTTCGTCGGAACATTGGGCATCTAGTTTAACCATCTTTGGAGATTCAGAGGTACCAAGGTTTAAGGAAATGGTATCACCCATGAGTGATGTTAAATGATAGAAGGTTCGAGATAAGTTCCCAAACAGTTTGGGTGTAGAGTTTCATCAACTTATTGCTAGGAGAGTAGATTTTACGCACAAGGTTCACAAGTTCAGAATCACCAAAAACTGTAAGGTGACCGCAACCAAGGTTATAGGAATTTTGGATGCCTAGCTGTAAGGCTTCAAACTCAGTAACATTGTTCGTGCAAGAAAAATATAACCTATAAGAAAAGTTATGTATTTTACCTATATGTGAGTACAAGATAATTCCAGCTCCATTACCTTCGTTTAAGCATGAGCCATCGAAATGCATGTGCCACATACTATCTTCTAAATCAATTTCTTCTAAAGTTGTGTCACCCTCATCATCAAAGATAGAGTACACCCCTAAGTATTCCTCAAGATAATTTACATTCGGTTGAGGAATACTCTCTATGTATGGCGAAATTCTTCCTTCTCTTAGGACTATGATATTCTTTCCATTCCGGGGAACGAATAAGTGTGTCCCATATAGCGAAAGGTATCCAACTGTTAGGTATTTCCAGTCTCTTCCTACGATAATAGAATAGTTTCTTACTGACATGTCGATTACTTGGATGATAAGGGTTGTCCTTATTTTGGGATGTGCACATAGAACTAAAGTTACATATTTGATTTCACCTATTGTTGATTGTTTTAGACTGTTATAGGAGAGCACACTTCTAGAATTTTCATTAGTACATGATAATCCTAGCTCTTCTATAATGATTTTTGAAATTACGCTTGGGCCCAAACCACTATCAATTAGGTAACAATGGGCTATATTATCCATAATTTTTACAGAAATGAAAAATGGAGGGTTTTTTACAAGGTGTCTAAAATTATTTACACCTATCTTATTTACAATGGAATCCTCTTCTTTTGCCTCTTCAGAAATATTGGCTATGGTGGAAGCTTTTCCTTCCATAAAATTCTTGAGATGCTTTTGTTGTTCAAGGACGACAACCATGTCCAAAAGAGTAGCATCGACATTGATATTATCCATTTGGTTAAGAATGTTATACTTGGAAGAGGGAATAAGGGAAGGAACTCCTTGACTCTCAGGAATATTTACAATTTGTACATTAGTTCCTTGTGAAGATGAGCCTCGAGTTGAAGAATCACAAGGAGGGTCGTATTTTCCTTTAGGAGCATAAGATTTGTTCTTAGTATTTATAATCATGACATCTTCCGGTTATGCCCAATCTAGAACAACAATACTAGTTTTGGGCTTCTTGCCAAAGATTTATCTTTGGAACTCTTCTTAATCTCACAAATACTTTCTTCGTGATTTTATTCATAGAAGTTACACCAATTGCGAGACATGATGGCTTTGGGCTGAAAGTTGTTCTCATTTGTATTCCTAAAAGGCATTGAGGAAGAATATTATGCCCCAGGAGTAATTGAGGGAACATTCCCCTTTTGTTCATATGTTGCACAAGTTATAGGAGGGAAACCATATATGTTTGTTTGACTGAATCTCCTTTAGAGAGACCTGTTCTTTCAAGTTGTTCTTCGTACTCCATGAAAGTGTGGAGAGTGGAGCCAAGATTGTCAATAAAATTTTCTTCGAGCCTATGATGATAAGGATAAGGAAGTGTATGAAGGTAGCTTGGTTTTGGGGGCGGATTAGTTCAGGGATTTGATTGTACAACTTGGTGAAGGGAAGGTTAAAGGACTTAATAGTTTCACCATCTCTATAAGAAATATTGTTATATTCCATTAACTGTTCGGTCAGGCTCTTGGATTGGCCATAAGTAGACTTGAACCAATAAACCAACTCTTCCCAAGTGGAGAGGATCTTTGGAGGGAGATCGAAGAAATCAACTGTTTCTTTACCTTCAAGGGAGTTAACAAATAAGCGCATGCATGTATCATTATCGTTAGCCTCGATATTGTGACAAGCATTATAAAATGCCACTAGGTGTTTGTTTGTAGAAACAATGTTATTCCCTGAGAACCTAGGAATATGCTCTTTAAAATTGGGTAACAGACGAGTAGTAGGTTCTATATTCAAGGTAGAACATATGTGCCATGGGGTGGTAGTAGCATCTTCCTCAAATTGGAAAAGCCCATACTTCTTTATAACTTTAGAAGGGTTGGTAGCTGATTGTATAGGAACTTGATGACTATATATACTATCAATTACCGATGAGGCTAAAGGTTGGGATGATGAAGCACCTCCAACACCACTAGCACCACCCATGGATGCCATTTTGGAAGTGATGGGTAAGGGAGAAAAGGGTGAGCTGGAAGAGTCATACAAAGTCCTCCTTAGAGTTCTTTCTTGGGTCAACAAAATGGATTTCCTCCTTCCTATTTCAATGATAAGAGTAGCTTCAGAGGACAATCCTCTTTTTCTCCTAGAAATGTGATAATTTGAGGACATTAAAATGAATACCAAAGACTTAGAAAAATGGAGGTTACTATTGATTTCTAGGCTGCCTTTTCCTAGCTTCCTAGTGTTCACAGATACTTATATCTTGTTCAACTACTTCCCAAGAGCGTTCAAGCTCGATCCGGGTACTAGCAGTTTATAGAATGGTATTGAATAAAGTCAAGGCAATGCTAGTTTGGTCCTTAAGACCGTGTTCAATATTAGGTTGCCTTGTAGAAGGTATTGTCATGAGAAAATCAATCAAAGAGTATTAAAAAAAAAGCAGAAAGATTTAAAGATAATCATGAATACAATCAACTAGAGATATATGGAAGATCTCCCCAATATGGTAACCAAATAAATGTTGAGGAAAAGGTATAGAACACCTTACTCAATCATTTTCAGATCTTTCCTGGCTAGGACAAGATAGTTGGGAATGTTACCCGTGATTTATAGCCTCAAAAACATTCACTCAATCTGCAAGTATTAATTACAAGGATTAAGGTTGGTTTTATGATTTTATATGTTGCAATGTAAAATAAAATTTATACAAAGCTACTGGAATGTATACATATTTTACCATAAAGTAACATGGAGACAAAAAAGCGAAAAAGATGAACCAAGTCATGAAAACACATGTATGAGACAGAACAATAATATGATTTTATTTCATTATGAGCTACCAAAAGTGTATTTCTCTTTACAAACCCCTACGAGGATATGGACCAAAGTCAGATTTAGAGATCTCTGATAAGCACCATATAAAAAGAATCTGACAGTAAAATAAAACCGAAATCAATGATCTGGACCAGCTTGCCACAAACTGTTTCCATTTTGACTCTGCAAGATATTATTTATCACCCATGAAAATTAATTCACAAACAAACAAGAATACACATACTATCAAGGATGAATCAACACCTCTAAAACAAGCGGATGAAAAGTAAGATTCAATCTTGAACCTTGCTGCATACAATAAGACCATGTTGTCAACAAGAGGATTATGATTTCAAGTAAACTCAGAAATGAATGAAAACTGAACTTATCTCATTTAACTAAAGAGAAAACCTTAGTGTTATCTTTCTCCTTCTATTCTCCCCTTGTCTCTTCATCCAATTGAGCTTTTATTCTTTCCCAATTAGTTGAAGTAGTTCAACTACTTTCTTTAGTTAAGTCAAATTAACTTAGGATAAATAAATAATAATAATATATAAATAAGGGTCTTAATTAATAATAACTAAATAGGTGGGACCCCTTGTGACTCCCATCATTTCTTCTTGTTAACCATCAAATACAAAGTGCAAAAAAAAAAATCATTTAGACCATATAACATCCATGTAGGTCCCATGGATATCATTTAAACTGAATATTAAATATCAACAATAATTTATATCATATCCCAAAAAAGAATATATCCACATTATCCACAAAATATCCAAAAATAAGGCTTGTTGTCCAGAATATGTTGGAAACCATTAAGCATTGTCCTCATCACTGGAAATCATAAAACTAAGTATTTAAAAACCATATTTGTTGTTTTGTGAGGCATATTTCCTTTTCTCGCTATTGTCTCCTTAGACTTTTTTGAAGTAGCCCATGGTTGATTAGACCCTTGGGGTTGTA
>SNQJ01S0008331.1:10457-43215 GCA_010110895.2 Picea sitchensis | reverse complement strand
AAGGAATTTTTTTTATGGTTCAAACATTTCAATGGTGCACTTGATTCCTTATGTGCTAAACATAGAGTTGAAACATGGCATATATCAAGAGAGTGGAACTCGTGACCTTCCCAAATTTTGGGGAGAGAGATCTCACATCTGACTCATGACTACTTGAGCTAACCCTAGAGACTAGTTGAAGATAAATATTATATGTATATAAGCTTCNATAAAGAAATTGAAAGGAATTTTTTTTATGGTTCAAACATTTCAATGGTGCACTTGATTCCTTATGTGCTAAACATAGAGTTGACACATGGCATATATCAAGAGAGTGGAACTCGTGACCTTCCCAAATTTTGGGGAGAGAGATCTCACATCTGACTCATGACTACTTGAGCTAACCCTAGAGACTAGTTGAAAATAAATATTATATGTATATAAGCTTCAAAGTTGTTTAAATAACTTTATCATTTTATTATTAGTTTTGCTGATTTAATTTTTTTTTTTTTTAATTTATTTATTTATCCCCCAGGGGGCAAGGGAGTCGGTGATGGAGTGTACTGCTAAGACACTCCGTTGTGTGAAGTCACCAATTCGAAACCTTAACTTACCTTGTGTGTGGTGTATGGGGCATCGTGGACACACTAGTGGTAGCAATTGGATAACACAACACCCCGTGTCAAGCAAAAATTTTAACTTAATTTATTTTCAATTTGCGAAGGCTATTTTTTATATTACAAGTAATAACTAAAAACTTATTCTTATTCAATTTAAAATTTTATTTATTTATTAATTTTTATTTTACGATAATAGTTATATCTGTATTAGATAAAAAAAAAACTACAACCTAGTCATACAACATTGTAATACAATCCAAAAAGGGGCCAACACCCATAAGTAAAATCTACTAATATTGGTCTAAAAACCTTGAATAATGCATATCCTTCTATAAAGTGAAGTACTTGGCATGTATAGTGTTAACCTAAAATAAAATTGACTCGATAATACACTATAAATTGCAAAAAAGTTCAAAAATCATGCCCTTTAAAGGCATACTCTAGCACCTAGATTTCATGCTTGATATCCTCATAGCTCTTGGTATATGTAGATTGGTCATCAAGGCATATGTTTGCTCTAGAAGATCTAGAGTCGACTTGGGGAAGTTCTAGGCATTTAAGCTCTTTTCCTTTGAAGCCATACTTGCCAAGAATTTTGAAACAAAGGGAAACTAAATCATCTCTCTAGGTAATTTAAGAAATTTTGATAAACAAGACACAAGAAAAACCACAAAATTCACCTTCAAAACTAACTCTAGAAACTTGCTATGTTGAATTTGCATAAAATCTCTCAACTCTTGCTCCAACTCCAAAGTTGCCCCAAATAAACAATAGTCTCAACAAAAAAATGAATTTGTTCCTAGAGTTCCACCAAAAATTTTCCTTCCCACTCCTCATGCCAACAACACCATTAGAGATCAGAAGACACCACAAATTGTTGCACCTTTTTTTATCTCGTGTTGGCATCTCTATATGCTATGATGAACCTCAACCAATTCACACATAACACATTGATTACTTATGTGGTGCACCATTATTTGTCAGACAAGAAGGGAAATCCAAGGTGAGGTTCTAAAAAAAACCACAACAACATCTTAGTGCCAAGACCTAAGCCAATTCCCTTCCAATTTCTGAGAAGAAGCACTAGTGCATTCACTTGGAATCACCCACTACCATGGAAAACAGGAGCAAGAAGGAAGGTTGTCACTACAATCTCATGTAATACCACACATGAAGAATGAAGAATAGGGTTGAAACATTACATACCCTTAATAACATCAAGCATTGGAATGTGATAACATTAGGGTTGAAAACTGTTTTTTAATAGTTTTGAGACACAAGTTCATGGTGCCACATGTGCCACCTCCCCTAAACTAATAAACAAAGCCATATATATACATATATCCCATTGCTATTTATAACTCTTTCTAAACCTAAAAAGAGTAACAAATAACTTACTCTTTCAAAACCCAAAAATAGTAACAATAAACAAATTTAAATGAAAAGTGGCATACAACCATCTCTTCCTTTCCCCGCCGAATGGATAGCGTGTGATTGCCATGTGCACACTGTCATTTTATTTTCCATTTTCGTGTATTTCTATTGGCATTGCTATTTTGCAACGAAGGATGTTAATCGGAGAAAAATGTGGAGGATAGTATGCAATGCTTGAAGTTGTTTGGTATTATGCTAAAATTGCATCTCACTTGTTCGTTGTTTTATGAGCCTTTATAAACCTTCTCAGTGAAAATTACTCCATTTTTGGGGTTTAAAATGTGTTATTCTAAAATTCACTAAATGAGTAGGGTATGTGCATTGGATGTATCTTGAGTGGTTGGGAAGAATATTTGATACCCTATCCACCGAGGTTCAATTTCTTGTAAGTGACATGTGATTATGTGAAAGTAGCAAGTACCGATCTTTGGTGTACTCTTTGTATTTGTTTTAAATATTTTTTAATATCGTAAATAAATATATGTGTAGGATTATAAAGTTAATGTGATAAAGTTAACAATGTTTAACAATGTTAAAGCATAAACAAGAATTTTAGTTTAATAAGTAGAGAAAGTGAAAGGAAGGAAAATCTATCCAAACATATGAGCATGACAGTTATATTGAATAGATCTAGAGTTTATTAGAAAGTCAACCATTGCATTTCATTTGGTATAATAAATCACTATGTCCTAAACTATGGTCATATTTTGAACCAAAAAAAAAAACTTCTCACATTCCATTAAATGGTTAGACTATGGTCATATTTTGACAAAAAACTATCCCACATTCCATTAAATAGTTGGAATTTTGTTTTTAAATTCAAATTATGGGAATCCTATTATGGTCTTACACATATGTGTTCAGTAATGAATGACACATATATGCATACTTACTCTATTTGTAGTGGTAGTAAAACATTTTTTTATGACGATGACTAGGGTTTATTGCAAGGAGAGCCTTGAAATAAAATGTTAAGTGTAAAATTCCCAACTTGCTAAAGACTGAATAAAATGCCCCAACACAATTACGATTAACAAGGGAAACATGCCCCAAGTTACTCATGCATCTAACAACATATTAAAAATTCTTGAATGTAACTAATCAAACAAACACAACATTCAATAAGCATTTACATATTGGAATTAACCACAAAAAATAGAACATAACACTTATCTATTTATAAAATATCCAATTGTCTTCATACAAAGGGTGTTCCTCCCAACCATAGACTTGTTGTTCTATTTCTTTCAACAACAAGCCACCCTCGAGTTGGGGCTATGAGTCCACAAGGAGGTCTGGCCCACTTGACTCTCCACTGTCCACACACAACAACCTATAGGTGTACATACATATTACATAGTTAGGCTCTTAGGCTTGAAACAACATATAGGCTCTATTACCTAATATCAGACAATCACTCTAGCCCAAAATATGTATACATAGGCACTCCAACCAAAAAACCATACATAATGATTTCATAGTTGATAACTCTTTTAGAAATTCCAATTAGCAATCTCTCATTCCCCCCAATATGAACAACCCAAGGAAGTGTACCCCCTTCTTTTCTTTGTAGTCCCTCAAGTAGTAGAACTTCCCTCCAAGTCTCCAATATAGGCCAGAAAAAAAAGTCTCATAGTTGCGGCTCCAAGAACTCCAACTGCAACATCTTTCACAATTTGTCGATTCCCATAGAAACTCAAACCAACATCCTCTCATTCCCCTCAACCTACACAAACCAAGGAAGTGTACCCCCTTCTCTACACTCCAGTCCCTTAGGTTGTATCACTTCCCTCTAGGGATCCAACAAAAGTCGGATAAGAAGTTGCTAAGATGTAGCTCTAGGAACTCTAGTTGTGATAATGGAATCTCCAAAATTTCAAAATAGTTGCAGGTAAGCCTCCCACATTGCATCTTCTAGCTCCCATTTTGTTTATTTTGAGTCGTAATAAGTCCATCGGACTTTACACATTCCATGCTTTGTCTTTGAGCTCCATTTCCTTCTTGTGCTCTTCTTTCCAAGTATTCACTCATGTCTTTGCTCTTCAGTTGTCCTGTAGAAGACATCAATAAAATATACATGTTATAGCCATTATCATACATCAATTACTATATTCAAAGGAGTTCTCAACTCCAAAAATGTAATCCATGTATTCAAAAATAGGTTTGTAATCATAAACCAATACTTATCTATATGGTTATCTTTGTGCTTTACAAAGCTGTCACGGGTAATAATTAAGCTCATTGTTCTTTTTTGACACACCCTCGTGATTCCAACCACCATGTTGTATACATTCTTAAGTGGCATCTTCCTTTCTATACTCACCCTCCAGGCTCATGCATCCCCTTCACTGCTACACAATCCCTCATGCAATCCCTCATTTTCCAAGGTGTTCACGTGCAAGGAGAGCGTCGACTTACTACCAAATGTCCACTAGTAGTCTATAACATGTGGCAATCATGGGGTTACAATGTCCTAACAATATCCTTCTTCTTGAGCTTTCCAACTTCAATATCCATCATCTATTCTATATCATATGCATACAGTCATAATGAGATATCATCATAGTAATACCACTTATTAATTCAAATTTGTTTCATAAGAAAATTCATATTTCCCAGCATGGGATTCCTTCTCATAACATTTGGCTCTTGTAGATATAGGTATCAGTATTCCTTATGGGCCTACACCATTTCCATATCCAGGACCATTCTACCTACAATATTTCTCAACTTTCATTAAGCCAAACAAATTATCAATATTCATGCACATTATCTTTTTATTTCATTACAATAGCTCGTGAGGTGATCTCGAAATTGTAACTTACTAACAATTCAATCACTTCCATATGTTAATCATATTAAATGGAATGAAACTATCATTAATTATGCATTATCAACATACTTAGCATTGCATAATGGAATCAAATATTACCATTAAACCAATGTGCCAATACCCATGGCCACATCTACTCAATGCATCCCTACATTGATTCCAGGATACCACATATTCATATCATGTATTCCACCATGGTGAGTTGGAAGGTCTATCCAACACATCGACACATCATCTAGACTCTTCCCAATTACTTGTTTGATCTCTTGGATACCTTCCTCTTTGACCCATACACAACACTAGGAATATAATCCTTTTCTTTGACCCATACACAACACTAGGAATATAATACTTTAGTTCTCTTCAGTGTCGGAAAAGAGGTTGCAGTCCAAACATCAATTATAAGTAGGAATACTATTGAGCACTTGTATGGCGCTATAACCCTTCTATATCCAACCACATCATGGCCTCACACATGGATATCTATATTGACATTCATTTCGATAACAACAATGTGTCTCCTAAATGCCTTGGTTATGATCTCACAACCAACATAACATACTACTAATTTCTATATGAATGCATTCAAGCATTAAATTATTTTTATACATTCAAGGCCCTCTGCCTTTTCTAAATCCATCTTCAATTGAATTTTCAATTTGATTTTAGGGGCATTTTCAATTCAAGATGAAGTCTGATGCCACATAAACAAAGCCTGAATATTTCCTTGATATGATTAGACATTCTTTCTTGTCAACTCATCATTGAAACAATAGATACACATCATTCCAATATTTAATTTTTAATTGAGGGAACTCTTACCTCAATTCCCCTTAACATTTATACATCACAAGGAACCAAATGCATACCTGCATGGATGTTATCAAATTAATTGATGAATCTAATCAATGTATATTTTGTAGAAACTTGTCGGATCCCTTCACCGACCTCTTGATCAACATTCTTACCATCCTCATCTGTCTTCACACTAGTGGCTCTCATATGCAATGACAACATCATCAACATCTTCAACCATGATATAAAAAAATTTCCTGGATACATAATCCATCATTAGTCAAATTCAATTATCATAACATCATTATTTCATATATAAAAGCACACTACTCTTAGTCTATAACCATGCCATATGCATGTCCAAGCATGTCCATATGCACTAATGCACTTATCTATGCACAAAACATTCACCATCAACATGCCTACTATTGCATATGCATTCTAGCTTCATTATATGCATTTTGCATCACTCTTAGCATGCTTTCTAGTGCACATTTGTTCGAGATTATTGTGCCACATGTAAATGAACTTGAATCCCTCTCGATCCATGAAACCCAGTGTGCTCTCACTATACTCATTTGTGCATTGTTGTTCCCGATTCAAACATTTTTTAGCCAAGTCCCACTCTACCATCTTGCAATTATAGCCAATATGTCTTATTGGTAGCTTCCTCTACTTTAGGAAATCATGTTCCAACCTTACCTTGCGGGAACCTTCCATCACCTTGGAATGAGGTCATTTATATCATCCCATCTCCATAATGTTGCAGTATCCTTCAACCAGCTTAACCATTATCATTATGGAATCCCTTTCCATTATCTCTAGTTGTCCATTGGCTTTGCTCAATTTTTGAATTTTCTCTTCACTTCATTGAGTGATTCCTTGTGAAACCCTACTTGCCCACTCAAGACTAAACTTCTCTCGATGGAATGCTATATTTCTCCATTGGCCCTTTTTAAATGAATGGCCTTCATTATTCCTTCCTTTGAATCTTTGTGTGTGTTCCCTACTTACACTATGCATTCTAATAACATAAGTGGATTTATTTCTATGAATACTTTTAGACAAAAGATAGTAGTCCAATGCTTTTCTAGGAATTCCTAAGCTTGTACCTAGAGATGAATCACCCATCCCATGAATCACACATCACCTCCCAAGTTCATTGTTCTCTTTTGCAACAAACTTTGTATTCATAATTACATTTCTATTTTCAAGTCCATGGGGGCTTACCATTCCTTCTTGTGCATATTAATGACATTCTTCACCTATTGGCTTCATGTCTCATGTGATAATTCTTCTTGATTCACTACTATGTATGGGCGGAAAAACTGATGTTGTACTCTGACAACATGGATAAAATCAGCCATATTATCAGATTTTGTTTGTCATTTTTTTTTATTTTTTTTTTTAGAAGGCCCAACGTTTGTCGACTATCCGATGAAACATAATTTGTCATCGAATATTCGATGGTTGACCATGTCAATGATCTATGTACCGATGCTTGGCAAAGTAAATAGTTTTTGTTTGTTAAGCAACGTCTCTCTAGTCAAAGTCCGACGAAAAAGTGATATATAATTTTAAAAAGTTATAAATATTAAAGACGTTCGGCGTTGTTGCTATACTAGCGACGATTTGCAAAGGTTATAAGGGATATTTTTAGGTCAGAATACAATTTTTTATTTATTTTGTTAATTACATTACAAATAGTTAAACTACTGAGGTTGATTTTTGAATATAATCATCATTGATAGTTTGGTAAGGAAAAATGTCACATAATGTTCCTCCAGGAGGATATCGAGGCTTTGGGTGATGAAAAATGTTATTTCCCTTGAAAAATATGTAGGGGCTATAATAGAAGGAGACTTTTAATAAAAAAAACTAAAAAACATTGTAGAGAGTATGGACACCTTGAAGGCGGGCATGAATATCGTCCCTTGGTAAGTTATTCATTATATTTCTTTATATTGTAGATTGTTTATTTAAACGTTTATATGTTAAATGTAGAAGAAAAATAATGTATTGTTTTTTCTTTATGGATATATTCTACATACACACCAAATTGAGAGTAAGTTAAGAAGAGAAGAAGTAGACATAAGATGTATTAATTAGGGTTTAGGGTATGGTTTATTGGTTAAGGGGTTTAAGGTTTAGGGGTACAGGTTGTAAGGGGTTAGGGGTTAAGAGTTTAGTGGTTTAAGGTTTAATAAGGTCAGATTAGGGCTTAGTGGTTAAGTGGTTATGGGTTAATAGGTTAGGGATTAAGGTAGGTTTAGGGGGTTTAGGTACTACAATATTTAGAGGTTAATGGGGTTTTAGGGAGTAGGGGTTAGAGGTTTAAGATTAGGGATTAAGGGGTTAGGTCGGGTTAGGGGTTAATAGTTTAGGGGCTTATGCTAYTGTTCAATACGGGAGTTAATATTGGTTGTGTTGACAAGTACTAACACTTTGTTTGATAATTAATTRCAGAGTTRCTAATTCCTCTTTTGATATTGGTACCGAMACTATGTTTGAGAAGTATTTGCARTGTTGTTAATTCATCTTTCAATATCGGTAATTGTTTTTTTTTTTTTTAAGTTTTGAAGATTGGTTCCAGTTCCTAGTAACATCGTAATTTAAAAAAAAAAAAATCACTAATGGGAAGTGGAGATGCCACACTGGTTGAATGTCGTATTTGTCAGGAAGAGGACAATAAAGGAAATATGGATATTCCCTATTCCTATTATGGCACCTTGAAGGTATAGGGTTGAGGGGCATAGATAAGGGTGGTTTATTATTTTTCAGGGTTGGGGTACATGGTGTAAGGGGTTAGGGGTTAAGATTTTAGTTGTTAAAGGGTTAATAAGGACAGGTTAGGGGTTAATATGTTAGGGTTTAAGGTAGGTTTAAGGGGGTTTAGGTCCTAGGGGATTTAGAGGCTAATGGTGTTTTAGAGAGCAGGGGTTAGAGGTTTAAGGTTAGGGATTAAGGGGTTAGGCCAGGTTAGGGGTTAATAATTTAGGGGCTCAGGGGTTAAAGGGTTATTGGTTAAGGGTTTATGAGTTAGGTTTTAAGGGCTTAGGGGTTTAAGGGATTAGGGGGAATTGGGTTAAGGTGTTAAGGATTAGGGGGATAAGGTATGAGGGGTTAGGGGCTAGGGATTAAAGGGTTAGGGGTTAATAATTTAAAGGTTAGGGGTGGTATAGGGGTTAGGGATCAAAAGGATAAATAATAATAGGTTTTTTTTGTTGGTTGTGACTATATATCTCACAAAGTGTCTCTCTTTCTACATGTCAAGAAAAGTAACATGTTTCTTATATTTTTTCAACATATTAATAAACATCTTGATAAATTGTGCAAGCTTCATCATTGATTTGTTGTCTTTGTTTCTCGCTCTCACCTAAGTTGTCTTTGTCTTTGTCTTTGTTGTATTTGTTTTCCTATATTATATTTTTAAACATTTGTATCGTTTTAATATTTGTTATATACACTAATATTACTTGATTGTTTTTAATTATAAAGGAATGACACCCTAGGGAACTGTTCGTGGAGGAAGACGTGGTTGTAAATGCACCCGTTTAGGAACATGGATCAAATATTGAATATCAAGTTAATGATCCTATGGAAGAAGATGATGATGCTAATAACACAATTGAAGAATATGGGACAAATATATTGATCAAGGAGACATTTAATAATGCTGGAATGGATGGTGATGACGACCAACTTGATGGTGTTTTTGATATCCTATACTTGAGAAGGCAAGTCAACCTCTTTATGAAGGCTCCAAAACAAGTCTTCTCTCTACTATATTGTTGTTGGTGAACTTAAAGGTTATGACTGGTTTGTCAAACACTTGTGCCACACAACTCCTAAGGTATTTAATATATTTTGTCACATTTAGTACATAATGATCAAGGTTTTCCTTTTTCCTCTATTTTTATTGTTAGTCGATCATTTGTAAAATTTGGATGCAATATGTACGATTAATATTCTTTAATTAACCCATATTAATTTTTTTATGTTGTAGATTGTTAGGTGAATTTATGTTACCACTGTCAAATATTTTATGTCGCACATACCAAGATTTACATGCCATTATGAAAGATATTGGAATGGAGTATCAATCTATTCATGCATGTACTGATGATTATATTCTATATTACGGAGAACATGCGTCGAAAGAAGAATTCTCGAAATGTCAAATTAGTATATATTGAACCAATCAAGTAACAAAAAAGGTGCCTCGCAAGGTTCTTCATTATATTCCCATAATTCCATTTGCGGCGATTGTTCAGGTGCAAAAGCATAGCACAGTTTATTGATTACCATGCAAAGAACAAAAGTAAGAAGGTGTTCTTCGAATGCATGTGGATGGATCTGCATTCAAGAAGATAGAGGAAATATGGCCACATTTTAAAGACAAACCTTGTAATCTTAGGCTTTCATTGGCACCTAATGGTGTCAATCCATTTTGAGAGCTCATATCTACTTACTTTGTGTGGCCTGGTTTTGCTATCAGCAATAACATTCCTCCATGGATTTCAATAAAGAGGGAGCACATAATGTTGGCAATGATTCTTCCAAGTATTTGCTTAGAATAATTTTTTCAACACAGTAGCATCTCATTTGTCTTATTTGTTTTATAATTATTTCTTATAATTTTTTGTTTACTCATATATGTTCAATTATGTCTTACAATTATGTTTGGTATTTTTTTATTTACTCATATATGTAGTAATTATGTACTATATGTTCAATCAATTAGGTAAGTACCAAGTCAAAGATATGAATGTATATATCGAGCCTCTTATCGATGAGTTACTAGAGTTATGGAAAGGCATCACTATGTATGATATATCTAGACCAGTAGGTGCGTAAAGGGAATTTAAATTCCATGCAATGATTGTATGGACAATTCACGATGCCCCGGGGATAACACATTTTTATGGTATGTTATAACGTTACATTACACTAATTTAATAATGTTTAATTTTATCAAGTTCATATCATGCATGTTTTTTATATAACCCGACCTTCATTAAACATACTTCGAATAATTGATATAAAATTTAATCCATCTCTTGCATGTTAAGAACCAAATATCAATACAGCATAGAAAAACCTCAGAAAAAGTACTCAACGCCTTGAAAAAGAGATAATTTCAAATAATAAGCCTCTTCGAGGGGGAAACCTCCTTTTACTCCACTTAAATGTTCAAGTACAAGATGATTCAAAATGAAAATGTCTCATTGGTATATATAGGAGACCAGGAGGTATAATTACAACTAATGGCCTAAAGCCGACATAAATAAAATAACAATACTAATATAATATGCCCCAATTAAGGGGTAATGAGACAATATTAGGGCTTAACATGCCCCTCCCCTTTAGACAAGTGTTGTCGTAATGAGACAATATTAGGCTTAATATGCCCCTCCCCTTAGACAAGTGTTGTCCTACTTTGAGTAACTTATCTTGAGACAAAGACTCATCTTCCCAAGTGAATCTTCAACCAGTAGTTTCCACCATTTAATTAGATACTCTGAAATGTATCTATTCATCAGTTGGTGAATTATTGTGTCATTGATAGCTTCAGGATACTATATTATTTTTCCTTCCTCGTAAATTTTTGGTAATATAGTTTGAATTGGGATCTGTCACCTATAACCTTATTTAAGCATGAAACATGGAAACCTGGGTGTGCTCATGAAGATGTAGGCAACTCCAATTTGTATGTCATAGTACCAATCTTTGCAACACCTTATAAGGGCCATAGTGTACTTCTGGTGATAATTTATTATCCTTCTTGGCTTGTTTGAGGGACACATCTCTGTTTGTATGGTTAGGCCCTAAAATACCCAATCCCTTACTTCAAATCTTCTTTCACTACCATGTTGATATGCTTGTTGTTTCATGATTTGTGCCATGGTTAGGTTCTCCTTTAATTTTTGGAGAACTTGTTGTTGATTCTATGTGATCTTCCACCGCTTGAACCTTTAGATTTTTCTTTTAGAGAAGAAGTTATGGAAGGAGGGTGGTATCCATAAAGGCCATAAATGGTGTCATTTTTGTTGTAGTATGAAAGGGAGTGTTATGCCACCATTTCATTACAAGGGTAACCATTTGAACCATTGTGTTTACTTATCAAAGACAGCAACGGTAGCCTGAGCTTGTTCAATATCTCATTTTTCCATCGACGAGGGATGGGATGAGCTATGCTACAATTCATACCCAAACAAGAAATACTCTTGTCCAAAATGTCCAAGAAGGATTCTGGCCACTTACAACAATCTTTTGGCTGCCATGTAGCTTTTGAACTGCTTCCATGAATACCTGAAACTGCATTAGATTTTGATGAGAGAGTGCACACAAGTAGCACTTGGTTAGTCTATCAACAATCACCATGATGACACTCTTCCTTCGGACTTTGGTGTAACCCTCGCGGATGAAATCCATGGAAACCTCCCTCCCAATGCTAATTTGGGATGGATAATGGTTGTAAATACCCTGTGGTATTAATTGATTCCACCTTTATTTTTAGTTGGAAACCAAACATCTCAGCAAACTTTGAACATCAATTCATGCCATCCCAAAAATCCTTCTCTGACTCTCATGGTTTCTCTTTCAAAATCCAGTGCCTCTCATTGAGAGGTGTGCAATTCCAATAAAATCTTTTGTTTGAGTTGGGATTTTATACATAAATATAAGCCATCTTTGTACCATATTGAATCATTTTTCCATGTAAATACCAATGCACCGAATCCTGGTACAACCTTGGAATGAGAGTCCACACTTTTTCATTCTTCCATTCATCCCTGTTTCTATTATCCAATCGGGTAGGATGATAGATAGCATTAGAGAAAGGCCTCAACATCTCATCCCTTTCTTGAGAGGATCTACCACAACATTTTTCTCTTCCCTTTATGCATCTAATTTCAAATCATAACCCAATATCTTGGTTACCCATTTTGTTCTTCTAGCAGGAAATCTTTGTTCCAAGAAGTATTTAAGACCATCATGATTTGTTTTGACCTTGAAGTGCCTACCTATTAGGTAGAGGACAACCATTTTTCCAATGCATGTAGTATTGCCATCATTTCCTTCTCTCTCATAAATGGAATTGTGTAAGTACCTTCCCTGAGTGGTCGACTTTCAAAATCCAGGGCCTTCCTTCTCGCATTAGAAAAACACCAATTCCATTTCCCAGGCATCACATTCCACACAATAAAGTTTTTGTGAAGTCCTGAGTGGTCAAGACATGAGCTTTACACATCACATCTTTTAAGTTGTTCAAAAGATTTTGTTGCCTCCTATCCATGAAAATGCATCCTTTCTAGTTAGTGTCATTAAAGGTGTTGCTATTCTTCCATAGTTCTGAACAAACTTCCAGAACTGCCAAACCCAAAATCCCTCTAAGACTTCAATGTTTTGGGAATCACCAATCCATCATGGCCTTAATCTTATTAGGTCTACCTCGACACCTTTATGAGATACACATGACCCAAATACTTCACCTTACTCCAAAGAAACATTTGGATGGTTTGGCATATGTTATTAGCTACCCTTTAGTAGCGTCTCCTGCACCTTGTCAACACATGCTCTATTACGATCTTCCCAAGACCTGCTATAGATTAGCATATCATCAAAAATACTAACACAAATTTTCATGAAGGGCTTGAAAATGGAATTCATCAACCCTTGAATGTGGAAGGCGCATTTGTAAAGCAGCATGAACAAAAGTTCACATAATGGCCTTCATGAGTTTGGAATGTTGAGCTTGATATTCTCCTTCATTAAACTGATGATACCTTGGAACGAAGATCCACCTCCTTGTGAAATAGAGGATTGTTCGTAGTAGTTCATATAACACCATCAATGATGGCAATGGGAAACTAATCTCAGAATAGTGATCTTGTTGATCCTCTATAATCTGGACATCATACGCCATGAGTTATCTTTCGAATACCATTACCACTAGTAAGAGTAAGAACTTCATTAGGGTCTAATAATTCCACCTTAACATTTCTTCAACCATGCACTCAATTTCACCTTCTGGGCATAAGGGTATCTGATATGGGTCTGATGTTAGGAGGAACACCCTGTGAATTAGGTGAAATTCATGATCATGATTTCGAGTGGGTGGAATACCTTAATATCTTCAAATACTTTGAATGCTTATCAATGATCCTTTAGAGATCTTGAGGAATAGATGGCTTAGATGTTTGAACATATAGTGAGAATAGTTATGCAATACACCCTGGAAGTTCCTTTTCATCAATTTTGTCAGGCGCCATTAGAGCTTATCACCAATCGTAGTTTCCCCATGATACCTCTTTAACTCAATTTCTTTTCCCTTCCAATGAAAATTTCAGAAAAGTTATTGAGAATTAAAAGCCATTGTTCCTAAATGATTGCAACCATTGGATTCCCAGTACAACAACTGCACCACCCACGGGTATAGCAACCATTGGACTACTCATTACATATACCCCCATAGTAAAATTGATCTTACTGCATTTTCCTGAGAAATTGATAGTTCCTCCACAATCATTACTTGAAACTCGACGCTTTGATATACAAAGCAATTGAGAGCTTGGCTAATTTATAGTGAATGAACATGAGTACTACCGTAATCAATTAGGACTATTACCTTTTCCTTTGTGATGTATCCTTCAATCTAGGTGGGTTTGAGGAGTGCTAATTCCACTCAATGCATTGCATTACCTATATCGGGAGTCAACTTTTCAGACGAAATTGCTTCCACGCTTTCATCTTGAGATGGTTATTGTTCTTGTTCTCTTTTCTCCTCACAATTCATGTAGAATAATTTCTTCTCAAATCGTGACCTCTATGTCCCTACTGCATTTATTGTCACAAATTAAAGAATAGTCTCGTTTTTCTCCAATTGATGAGGTGTCAACCTTGTAGGTTGAGGTGTTTTAGAAGATGGAGCATCATTGTTCCTCTATATATGTTAGATTGTCCTCTAGGCATAGCCATATTTTTACTTTCAACATTTCTTTTCCCACCTAAATGCATTCTCCAATGATTTGTCTCAGCAGAACCTATGAATGTTATCCTTAAAGTTCCTATGAATACTCAATCAAGTGCTCATTCGGAATATCAAGTTACCTTTATATTCAATCTTGAAGTTCTCATCAGTGTTTAATCAACCATTTTTCTGAGATTTATCAATTGGTTGTAAAGAAGGTATTTCTCCTTGTATCCTCATAATGCGCTATCAATTTTCTCAAGGATAATTGTCCAAGTGACAAGTGATTTGTGAGAACAGCCATCGATACCATACAAATTGATTATTAGGGTTCTAAACATAAAAAAGAAATTCCTACCTTTGTGTGTATGGCATTATGGAGATCAAAGAATTGCCCAATCAAGTATCCATGTGATTGGGTCCCCGCCATCAAACTTCCTCATATCAATCTTAAAGAACGGTTGGTCTTCAAACCAAAGTTGAGATTCTCCATTCTTTGATTCACCTTCCTCTTGTGTCCCTACTATGAATTTCATGGATGCATTTTCACTTTCAGTGTCTCTGCTATGAATTTTTTCAATACTTCAATGATATCCCCTTTTAAAACATCCATCATCTTCAGTTTATATTTTGTTACTATATTCTTTGTAAATCATTTATGTCCCTAATGATTTTCACCTTCATCAAGAGTCCAAGTAGGATTGTTCTGAGGCATTTGCAGGTATAAGTTCTTGCGGTATGTTGGCCACATCACTTTTGAACTCCTGATTTGAGGTGGTTCTCACAAGTAGACAATATTTCTTCCTCATCTCCCAAGTTTCAACCCTTCGGGTATGAAACTTTTATGTAGCTCCTCTGATATTTCTTTCCAATGCCATAGGTTCCATCAAATTGGATGCCAAGTGGAATTTACAAGAATCTCCCACAACTTGTTCATTTTTGGCCTTCCAGATCTCACTTTGTATATGTGACCCGCAAAATAATTGATATAAAATCTGAAACTCACACCAACACTAAAGATCACTCATGATCCAATGAACTAGTCCCACTCAATTTGATAATTTAGAAGAAGTTATGATTGTTTCATTCGAACACCTTCTTGAGACTAGTCAATAGGTGGACTAGTCATATACCCTATCTTACACGTAGTATCTACAATTTAGCATGACCCGTATTGAAATTTTTTACCAAACATAAATTACCACTGTGAAGAGCCTCCAGAGTTCGAAGTTCTGAACACATAAAAAATTTATAGTGAAATTTGCAATGATCATCGTGATGATCTGCAATCTATCTCTAATGTGATGTATTTCCTAAAGTATAAGGCCTCAGAGCTGAATTTTGAACCCAACGCATCATTTGATCCGCTTCACTAAATATCCTCCAACTGCTCCTTTCCAAACATTTTATAAAACAAGCGGCAGTTAAAATCCCATGCGTCTCGATAGTAAAATGGTGTCCCAAAGACCTGAGCTCCTCGATACCATATGCGTTAAGAACCAAATAATGAATATAGCATAGAAAACCCTCAGAAAAAAAGTACTCAACACATTGAAAAGAGATAATTTCATATAATAATACTCTTTGATGGGGAAACTTCCTTTTACCCCATTTAAATTTTCAAGTACAAAATGATTCAAAATGAAAATGTCTCCTTGGTGGCTATATAGAAGACCAGGATACGTATAATTACAAACTAATGGCTCAAAGATCTATTAATATTACAAACAACAATACTAATATACAGCCCCAGCTATGGGTAATGAGCCAATATTAGGGCTTAACATTTCAAAGGTCTTCAAACAAAGGGTCCTAAGATGAAATCTCATCCTTCAATAAGTTTATATAGAAAGGAGGTGTTTGATGAGTATAAGCAATTCCTCTCAAAGAACCATATATAGGTATCGAAGGACTGATAAATATCTTTTCACTGGGAAAGATGAGACTGGCTTAAAACCACAGAGAATGAAACCTCGTCTATGACAATTGCAATATAATATAAATCCTATGATAGTATGGATGAAATCGCCTATGTATCATACATGAAACGCTTGAATATTTTTATTTTGTTGCATTTTGTTCATTGTACCAATTGACAAGTATTGTTATATATTTAATTTATATGCTTCACTTTGAAGGTCGCCAATGAAGGTATTAATAATGGGGTTCTTCCACTCCAGGAATAAAAATTTATCCCATACAATTCAAGAGAACTCTACTATGAGCATCTAGAAATTGTTCATTTGTTTGATACAAATGCACATTGGGAAGGATGTAACGTAAACCATGGAGAATCTGTATGTAAAGTGAGGCCAAAGAAATATTGACAATTTTTGTAATGACATTAAGGAGGCCAATCATGCAATGAAAAGTGTGATTCATTCAAATACCGATGCAGATGACCAAAATATAAGCACCCTTCAATGGTTATTGACATCAACAAAGAAATGATGACAAAGAGGTCATTGAAAAAAAACTCCTAATCGGATTTTCTTCAAACACAAAGAATATCCTAACAAAGAAAGGTGAATAAGGTGGGGTACTCATGATTGGCATACCTTGATTAAGGTAATTATTTGTGTATATTTCACACAGAAACATCTTATTATAAGTGTCTTTTCTACCAATTTGGGAATAAATAATGACTGCTTATACACCATGTTCTACCTTATTCTCCTGCATAACTTTGGACAACAACACAAGTGAGTTATATATGATTTTGGAAAATACATGAGTTAAGTCATGGCGATTTATATGCAAAGTGTAATTTGTTCTATTCATTGTACAACTTATATTTGATTGCATGTGTTTTAATTGTAATGTAGTACTATATACCACTTTTTAAACCTGTGATTTGCTTGAATCATTTGTAGATGGTTGTCATATAAATAAATCTATAAAGAAGATATAAATCAGAGGTTACAAATTGCCTAATGTGTGAAATGAAAGTATTCACCTGACATTTTTCAATGCACTGCAGCACCGTATGGACACCAAGTTGAGGAGATTGAAAAGTTTGGACCTATACACACAAGGTCACCGTGGATGGTTGAGAGGTACTTGAAATCATTAAAGGATTTGGTTAAAAAAAGAGCATGTCCTAAGGGTTATATAGTGGAGGGATACATGGTATAACACACCATGTATTTATACACTACATCTTCCTACAGGTATTAATGTGGATCACATTTGAGATGTCAACTCCATCAACAAATTTGAAGGGGAGTAACTCATTGGGAAAAGGTAGAAAGAGGAATGACACGTAAGTAGATGGTGGGATTACAATACATTTTGACTTTGTTTTTATGTAATATACTCAGACTTATTTGATTTTAGTCTTCTTGAATAATCCATTATTATGAAGGTATACCATGGTAACCGATTATATTTGAATTGTTTTATTTTAACCATCGAGTGGGATGCAATACATTTATACATCAAACAATCTTGATTGATGTGGTAATGGATTGAACGAAGGGCAATATAATAATAATGGTAGGTTATCATGGTATGGTGGCTACATTAGTCAAAGAAGATGAACGTAAAGGATATACCACACACAAAGGAAAATCTATTTACATATGGTTTAAAAGATAAACATGCTATTATTCACCGCACTACTTTAGTTTTCTAATATATTGATGTATAGTTTTTTTTTCTTGATTTGCATAATTTCCACTATAAAATGTTTAAGAATTGAAAATGCATTTTATGTGTCTTGCATATTTCGTATTGAAAATTACCAAGGTTATGTGGTAAATGGCCACAAATTTCGCGATCAAAAAGTTGTATGAAAAGATGATAAATTCTGATTGGATAGCCGCAATATTTTAGGTTACTAATGTTTCCTCTAGAAGTGAAAACATCCGTGGCATCTAAAATTGATACCATGGATATTTAAATTATATACTTGAGAGTGACTTTAAATCCTTCAAATTAGTTATGTTTAACGCCAAATGGTACATGCTACAAATGAATGAACATGATCTCGATAGAACTATTAATCAACATAACATACCATGGTTAATACAAGGAATTTTGAGCCAAGATCAAAGCCCCATGTTCTTCCAAGCCACCGTGACCATGATTTTTACTCTGAGGTTCCAGGTAGAGGGGGTTTGTAATATGTTGTTAGATATGATTCATAAGTTAGGATATGATCCAAGAGGAAGGTCAAGAAAGTATAATATAGGAAGAAGACGATAATGAAGAAGATGATGTAGAGGAGCGGTTAGTTCATGTGTCAGACGAAGATGACATAGAAGTTCAAGGAGATGTTCTAGACAATGTTTTGAATGAAGATAATATCGATGATTTTGCTTAAATAAACCTCAGAAGAATTCAAACAAAATGTAGGAGACAATGTTCCTGGTGATGATATGGATGATGATATGATTGGAAATTATGACATTGATGATGATGATATGTGGTTAATCCTTTTCAACATCAACTGAACCGATGAGGATATAGATGTTGAGCTGATTGAAGAATAATACACGATATCTAATGTTGAAATGCATGAGGTACGTATTTATATGTTTTCAGCTTGATTTTATTCTCTTCTCATCTTTTAAAATTCTTAGTTTCATGTTTGATTCTTACTCATGTTGCTTCAACATTTTATACTAGATACATTGCATTGGGAACTGAGAGTGATGTGAGGGGTGGGGACTCAGATGAGCTCCTTCCATATTCACGCGCATTGGCCTTGTTCAAGAGAGAATATATTATTTGAAACCAAGAGAAGCCATTCATTTTTACACTATTATCATCATCGTTATCATTGTATTGTGATGAGTCCATTTCAATGAACATGTTATCCATTCCTATAGCAAGATTCTTTGTTGGAAATTTCCAGAAACAATGACCAGTGAAAAGGTCCAACATTGATTTTTTTTCAAACTATTCTTCTCCAAGTCATGGAAATGGTATGAGGAGGAATTATAAATGTATTAAGGAATACAATATGTTTTTTAGGACTCCCAAACCATGAACATGTTCTAAAACCACCACATAGGCCAGGTAGAAACGAAATATTTGGCCCATGTGTACTCGTAATGTCACCATTACAAGGTTGTTATTAGTGGAAATTATTTTTTAATTTGACCCCATGTAGAATGACCTATGAATGGGGCTAACGCTGAAATTTTTCAACAGGCAAGCTTCAGGCTAAAATCGAAATTGACATGGTTATAGTAGATGCACTCGTTGACTCGCATGGGAGTGTTAGAAAAATAGGACCCATGAGTAATAAAATAAAACAAATGCGTAAACAAAAACACGTAATATCAATACAAGAGAAACACGATTTACCGTGACCACCCAAGGTGGGCTATTCACCGAAATTGCTGTGTCTCTTTCATTATTATCCAACAAATGAAGGATACAACCTAAAGCAAAACCAGATGTAACTTCCTCTTATTTCTACAATAGTATCCTCTCCCAGAATATAATACTCGCAATAATACACAGCTAAAATACAATTCCCTCATAAAAAAAAAAAAAAAAAAAAAAAAAAACCCTAACATATCTCTATCAGATCCGCTGACATTATAATGAACGGTCCAGATTACAATGGAATTACAATATACTTTACATATTTTGTTTCTAAGGAAAGTTCAACTTCTCACCAGTCAGCTTTCTCCTGTGACTTCAAATTTCTGGGATAGGCCTCCGACTTTCAAGCAGAGGGTACCTCCGCGACTCCCCCATGGAAGAGTACATACTGGGTGTAAATACTCATGGGTATAAACACTGAAAGCAAGAACCTTCGAATCGAAGATAATCAAGCTCCACAACCAACAATATCCCACTTTGAGAATGATCTCAAAAAATCCATCAAGCAGGCATATGCCGGACTCCGAACCTTCTTGGACTTGGCAACTTTCTCATTTTCATCTTCATTCTGAATACCAACTGGAACTGAGAAAGAACTCCGCCCCCGGTTAATTATTATTAACATGTCTCAGGATCGAAGCAGGTGGTATCTTTCCACCACCGCCCATCTTCCAAAGGGATCATATGAAGTGGTACCTCAACCATATGCTAGTATTCAATGGAAGGTTGAGATATTTGCAAGGTGAATGGCACTCTAACAAGTTGTACTGTGACAGTACAACTTGTTGTTCTCCCACTTCTTTCCCACCTCCATAAACCTTTTGTAACCAAATCATCTCTTTTACTAGCCTTTGTATAAACAATACTCCGCCTGTTGTTGAAAGTGCAACAACCTTTCAAAGTTTCAAAATCCGCCCCACTTTTCCACCTATAGTAAAACATACCCGTGGTGCTCCTCCCACCGCCTTTATCACCCGCCATATCCGAATCAACATATCCAGAAAAGTGTTCCAACCTCCAAAACATAATGCATGTGTAGTGCAATTCTCTCAAATAATTGAGAATCCACTTTACCTCCCAATGTTCTTTACCGGGATTGTTCATAGTGCCCTTCATAACTCCACCCGTGATGTGTAATAACTGGTCTTGTGTAAAACCCATTTGGCATTGCCACATCTTCAAGCCTAAATCTCTGTCAATACCGCGACCCCCCTCGATATTCTTTGATCTCCCTCCCCGTATCTTGGGACACATTTTTCTAGTTAATTTGAAATGGTCGGCCAAAGGGGTACTAACTGCTTTTCATTCTATTCTAAACCTTCAACACCTTCTGCACTCACCCCGACAATGTCACGATTTTCTTGTCTCTCATATTCTCATGCCAAGGATTTTATCTGCAACACCCAAATCCTTCATCAAAAAAATGAATTGGCTAATTTCTTCTGAGTACATTTATATCCTTTATATTAGACCCTGGAACAAGCATTGTCATCTACATACAATATCGATAATAAAGCTTCCATTTTCAGCTTTTTAAAATGCAACCATGTGCTGATCGAATGACATCTACTATAACTCGTTTGGCCATAAACCCCGCCAAACTTCAAATACCACCTGCTTGTCTTGGAGCTTGTTTTAGGCCACACAAGATCTTCTTCAACCTGCATTCAAATTCTCCTTCCCTTTGACCTCATACCCTGGTGGCTACTGCATATAAATCTTCCCCTCTAAATCCCCATGGAGGAAAGATTGTTTTACATCTAACTGCTCAAGATGCAAATCTTCTACTACCACAAGCAGACCTAAAATAGTCCCACCAGTCATTTTAAAAATGTGAGAAAATATTTCATCAAAATTATACCCTTTCTTTTGTGCAAACTCCTTTACACCAAGTTCAGTCTTGTTTCGCTTTTCTCCTCCATCTTCTTCCTTCAACTTGTAAACCCATTTATTCTCTAATGCTCTTTTTCCCGCAGGCAAACCAACCAAGTCCCAAGTCCCGTTATTTTCCAAGGAATCCATTTCCTCTTTCATGCCTTGTTCTCAATTCCTTTTGGTGTCTACACCAGATGCTTCTTTCATAACATTCCTCGTTCACCATCAATCAACAATAATATAATGAAGGAGAGTATCATTCAGGTATACTTAACTGTAGATTCTAACAACACTCTGTGTGTTTGAGGTACCTCGCTTTGTTGTACATTTTGATTTCTCGTGTTCCTTAATTTTTCGATCTCATCAAGACCGCGGTACTCTTGTCAAGCTTGCTTTCCTTGCAACTGATCTTTGTACTCGACCTTCTCATTGAATATGACATCTCCTAATGATTTTTTTATTTCATAATCCTATGTTTACAACTAAAATCATTAACACCATATCCAATAAAGGTACACTTCTTGATTTTGCCTCAAGCTTTGTTCTATTTTATTTATCAATATGGACAAATGTTTCACAAACCGAAAGTTTTCAAAAGAATAGTTTAATCTTTTTTTCCTCGCCCATACTTCCTTCAATTATACCATTTAAAGAGATTGAAGGTCCTCTATTGGTAAAATGTAGTATCTACAACATCTACCCGTAACTGTAAGGAACCTGCATGCAATCTCATACTCCTGTAACGCCCATGATTGTCCTTTTCATTTTTTCTGACACACCATTTTCTTTGTGGTGTTCGTGGAACCGTTTTCTCTCTAATAAAATCCCACATGGTATGAACAATAATAATCATCAAACTCTGCCAGATTCACCTCCATTATCTGATCCAGACACTTCAAACTTTTCCGTCTTCATTTCAACTAGTATTTCATTTCTAAAGTATCAAACATCGTGATTTTTGTTGTTTCAATAAACCTGTTTTTCTAGTTGCATCATCAATAAAAGTAACATAATAATGAGAGCCACCAAGAGATGAGATACTCAAGTTGGTCCCCATACATCCGTATGCACAAGCTCTACCCTTTAATTCTTCTTTTTCTTCCGACTGAAATTTGACTCTCTTTGTTTTCCATAAACACAATGCTCATTGTAGTAAAGTCCAAATCAATTTGTTTAAGATCCTGAAGAAAATTTCTTTTGTGAAGGATATGTGATAAATTCCTTCTTACTCATGTTTCCTAGCCTATGATGCCATAGTTGTATCCACTCAGAAGCTAAAGATATGTAAGAGTCGGTGATACTAAGCATAAATACAATGTACCTACCTTCTCTCCTTTCGCTTAAGTATCACCAATGATCCTTTGATGACCTTCCACGCCTTTAATATCTGTGAATACATGGATATACAACCTTCACTTGCCAACTACCCCTGCTGAAATCAGATTTTCCTTAAATATCGAATATGTCTTACCTCTTTCAACAACCATTATTTTCCATTTTCATTTCTTTATTTTACCTTTCCCATTCCAACAATTTTGCATGGTGCATCATCACCCAAATGAACCCTGGCCCAAAATCACTTGAACATAATCTAGAAAAAATGTTTCCTATGGGGTGGGCATGAAATGAAGCCCCTAATCTACTACCCAAGACTGTAATATTATCTACGAAGAATCAAAGCATCTGTAACAATTGCTATACTTGCTTCCCTATTTCTCTCATGTTGTCCATATCTTGTTTCTTTGGAGCTCAAGTAGCCTTTTCTTCGTGATGTCCCTTTCTTCCCACACCTAACACTCTATCTTTCCAGTCCGATTTGATCCGCCTTCCTAGAATTTCCCAATGCTCGGAAAGCCCTTTCCTCTCTATACTTTGTCTTCCCTCGTTTCCATGTTCAACATATCGACAACCAATTGCTTCTTTTCCTCAATGAGATTTCAACTAAGGATAACACCAACAACATCATCAAATTTTAAAGTATTTGAACCGTAGACAGAGTTACTTATACCATTACCAAGTCATTCCATCTTTCTGCAATGAGCACAAGATTAGAAGAGCTCCAACCTCATCATAAAAGTCCACTTTCTACATAACTTAGTTGATTAGTAAATCAGAGAATTCATTTAAATGATCTCATAAATGTAATTCACCTTCCTACATATTCATATATATTAAATAACTTTCATTAGAAATACCTTATTCGGACACTCTAGGGTTTTCATACAATTTCACAACGATCCATCAAACCCTTCGTTGTCTTTTCGAAATATTGAAATCCACTGACACTGCCAAGCTCATTTGTATTGTTCCTAGAGCCTTTTTTTTCAAGAATATCCCATTCTTCATACTTCATGTTTGTCGGCTTCTTTGCTACTCCGTCAATGGTAGGAATAGATCCTTCATAAATAGTCTTCCATCTCGTGATCTTCCATAACTCCGTAGTTTGGCCACAAATTTCTCAGTCCTAAACTTTTCATCTTCCTACATTGCTCCCACTAACCAGAACCTCTTTTCTCTAATTTTATATCGCCCGATACCGCTTGTTAGGGAGTCAGGATCGTAGAGTAATAAATAAAACAAATGCAAACAAAACACGTAAGACACATAATACAAGAGAGACACGATTATCGTATTCACCTTTCAAGCAGGCTATGTCCACTTAGAAATTTCCGTGTCCCTTCCTTTTGTATTATCCAAGAAATGAAGGGGATACAACCACAAAGAAAAGCCTCCTATAACTCTCTCTCTTTCTCTCACAGCCTCTCTCAATACAATATTAACTCTAACTATAGCCACAATACATTTCCTCATAAAGAGGGTTGCCTCTAGGGAAAAAAACCCTAACATAATTCATACCAAGCATTCCAAGGACTATAATGAACACTCCAAATTTAAAATGAATTACAATATAATTTTACAAGTAAATTTTGTCGGGGTTTTTGCCCCCAACTCCTTCCTCCTGGGGCCCTGCTTCAAATCCTTTCAAATGGGATAGCTCCTGACTGCTAGGCAGGTACTCTTCTCAGACTCCCCGCTGGAAGAGAGTGTACATACCTGTAAATAATTCATGGGGTATACACACGACTAAAATCAAAGACAAGGACCTATACTGTGAAGATAATTAGGTTCCACAAACCAACTGTGGGAGGGTTTTGAGACTCAAATACCACACCTCACTCAAATAATTGACAATCAACGACAAATTAGAACTTGCACTGTAGGAGTCACAAATCAGTCCCATGGTAAGAGAGAGTGCCCCCAAACAAAGTCTTAAACAACCAATAAATCCAAGAGTGACCAAGGACTGGGTTCAAGGGGAAGAGGAGAGGAAAAAATGGGGAACCCTACCTAAGAACTAAGTAAGGAAAGAGGCAATAGGAAACATGACTATTTATCTTTCTCCCGTGCTTGTGTCACTGTGGAGAATAGGTCATCAAAAGAGGTTTTTAAAGATATGATTCAATTTTCCCTGTTAGAGTGAACATGGAGCAAGTGTGAAGTTCGTTGGCCACATGGAGATTAACGAGAAAAACATTTTTTCAACATTAGAAACTGCTCACAATGATCAAATTTTATGAGAACCGCAATCAAACAAGGAGAGCTAATATTTTTTCTTCACTAAAATGAACATGCATTTTTTATTTCATTAAAAATTTGTATGCAAAAGGAATGAACAATAATTCCTTTGCTATAAAATAATAAGTATTTTTCCCACTAGTGTGCTTCATTCTTCATATCCATGTTTTTTTCCTCATTTCTAAGCCCAAAATGCAACCACTATTTTGGATATTACACTTCTACAAGCTCATGGATTTCAAATTATCTAAATAAATTGGCATTGAGATATGAAATTATTGGTGGGTAGTAAGCTCTGTGAGTTGGTAGGTGGTATAAATCCCATTTATTCTTTGCAATTAATGTTTATTTCCAGATTTTGGATTATATTCATTTACATTTTTTTTAAATATCTCATTTCAATTGTTAGAAATGGTTTCCAAAATCCCAAACCTAGAAATTCATAATGTAAACCCCCCAAGTCAATGGCCCACCATCAATGGAATATAATGCACATATCCTAATAGAGATAGGAAACCTAAGAATGTTGAGACATATATACCCACTTGGATGCTTACTTGCCCAAATTTTAGATGAAATCATTGATATAATTACCTAAGCAAGTGAGGCATTCTCAATATTACCTCTTACAAAGAGATTAAAATTTATCATAAATGTATAGATGGTTTGGATCATATTGCAAGAAAAGAACTAAAGAGTAGAAAAGAGGACATATTTTCCCTTTTCATAGGCCCTCATATAGGTTAAATCCCAAACACTATCAAACCTCATATATCTATCAAATGGTGCACTTATCAACCATTTAGTGATTATTTGATGGATATGTAATACATGGTTTTTAATGTGCGACCTCATAAAAATAGGGAAATCCCATTATGTTTCTTGAGGAAAATGTATGCAAAGTTTGTTTTGGGGAAATGTGTTAACAATTTTCATCACTTAGAATTCCATGATGCTTGTTTGGATATTCCACACAATTGACCCATTATTCTTTAATTTTACCCCACGTCGCAGAGTGACCTGTGAATGGGGCCAATGTTGAAAATTTTCCAGTTTGTGCTTGTATGCACTGCAATTTGACATGGTTATAGTAGATGAATGCATTGACAGTATGTGAGGGTTTTGAGACTCAAATACGACAACTCACACAAATAATTTGACAATCAAACGATAAAATTAGAACCTAACTATGAAGGGAGTCACAAATCTTCCCTTGTGCTTGGCTATGACCCAAAAAAAATACGCATCAACCATATGGTAGACATATGTTGGAATCTAAACCATTGTTGATTGGCTGGAAAATAAAGTGTATTCCTGAATATGGGGAAGAAAACCAAGATCATTCCATTAATGGAAAGCACCTTTGAAAGCACATGTATGAAATGAGATCCTTCTCTTTAATTTTGTTTCCATTATTGCCCACATCGTGGTAAAAAACATTACTCGCGAACCTTCCATCTTAGTCCAAAATGAATTTGGTAACCCAAGTGCACCCATGTTCTTTTAAATAAGCTTTTCATTGCGTTTTGTCCCATGATAGTCTTACAACGTGGCACATGTATTTATATATTGTTCACCCGTAAGTAACAATTGACATCTAGTCATGCCCATGATTGGTTTTGATAATTCCTCTATAAATTTTAGTGAGATACTTTTGTAGGGCCTTGATGAGACTAAAAATGGTGTCTACAAATCCAAATTCCTATTTCTTGGTTTAAACTCAGTGCATAATGTATATCCATTCATGTGCATAATGTACATCCATTCACGTTTTGGGTTCCACAATGACACTAGTTAGAAAATTCTAGTCCTATTTAAGGCCGTATGGTCCATTTCATGGAGTAATGGGAAATAAAAGAAGTAGAAACCACTATAATAATGGATGGAATACTAGAGACAAGTTTCCATGTTTGGCTAGATGATCTAGAGAATGAAGCTTCCAAAGTTGAAGACGAGGTTAAATCCTTTTCTACCAATGTAAACAAATCCTAGAGTAGAAAGAATGAAGAAAATAAATAAATGGCTCCTTGATGTGTTCACCAACATTGTCATAGTGTTATTATATGTAGATGGGGAAGGTTTCCATATTTGATAGAATGTAATTTCTTAGCTAGAAATTTCTCAATAAGATAGAGACACGATCAGATTGGCCTTCTTGCACCACCAATGAATTACACTTGCACTTTAAATCAAGAACATCCTTTGCAACTAGGAAATGATCCAAGCTTCATTTGATATGGCATCCTCTTCCTTGTTTAGATTCAACACAATCTCTATGAAAGGCCCATGGAAACCCATGTCAAAGAAGAAAATAACCTCCATCTTCGCCTTTTGTACATATATCTTCAGCCTTATTACATGATTTTGTCTTCAAACTTCTTTGTCTTGTTAGAGAAATAAATCATATATATTTTTATTTGACTTGTAGTTTTTGTAGTTGAGCTCTAATCCTAGACATAAGTAGGATCAATCTACATTAGGAAAAAACAAGAGGAATGTTAACTTTTGAGATGCATATGGCATTAGCAAGGAAGCAAGGGTTATTGGATTCCCCCATTATACATTTTGTAATTTTGGCATGAAACTTAATTATTAATGTGCACATGATATGACAATATGTTATATATACAAGTAGATACAAGATGATACATGTACTTTGGCATATGTAGATTCAAACAATTTTTGAATATGTACTCCAACCATACATACCATTTTTAATGAAAAATTTATGACTCATATTCATATGTGTGATATAAATATATTTGTATTATAACTTCAATCCATTTGTATTCTATTCAATACATTTCACTCATTCTAGATATAAACATGATTTCAATAGTAAAATTGTACTTCTATTCTTGATCCATGAGAAAACATTGGTGGATAGAAATACCTTATTTTGATGGAAATAAACCAGGCCTTCTACTCTATTAATATAAGGGAATGGAAGGAAATATGCCAAACAATCAACATAAAGTTGCAATACCAAAGGTAGTAGATGAGTCCTTTGCAATTATTTCAAGAATTGTTATTGGAGACCTTGTTAACACTACCGCCTAGTTATTAGGAGAGCGAAAGAGATATAAATCCCATATATCTCTCACATGTTGGTATGATATGCATGATTCAAATATTTAATTAGAATATGTCTTAGATAAAATGGGAACTAGCTATATGTTAGGGATTTGTTTTGTTTGCTTTTCTAACAATTAAATTTTCCATATTTATTCTTATTTGAACGTGTCATCATTGGAGGACAAAACTAGGCACTTTGTTATTTTTTCCCTTTGTTCCTAAATTATAATAAGATCCCAACTTAGGTTTCCTCTTTTATATATGTTATTTTATGTTCAGGATGATATGCACAATTTCTACTTTCAAGTCATAATTGGATTGAATCATTAATATGTAGACGGTGAGGTGATGGGTAGAGATTACTTTGAGCAATGGTAGTGAGACCATGTGGATTTATTTCTTAGAAAGTACTTAGTCGAATTAATGTTGAATTAATTGTGAGATTTTATTGTGTTCTAAGAAAGTATTAATTTTCCACCACAACTATCATTAGATTTAAGAATGTTCTCTCAACCTTCAAGGAACTCTCTAACACCTCAGAAATACCTCTTTCCACCTTCAATGCACTAAAATAGTAATTTAGTTGTCAATGGTTTCATTCTTCCATCCTCTAAGATTACATGATGCACCTATTTGATGGATCACTACTACTCTCTTACACAAAACACTAACCTAGAGATCGATGGAGTGTGTGTTAGGCTGTAGAATTGAAAAATGCATGTGTGTGAGGCAATGGAATGAAATGTTGCTTATCTATTTTTTTATGCCCTTGGGACCATTTTTGTAGGTGTCCCTGAATTCCATTTGGATGCGAGTTGAAAATCGTGATATAATAGAAACCCTATGTGGCGTAGACACTCCCCCTTCTCTCCTCGAGGTTGCGCAACCTCTCGATCTAGGATCATTCATTCACCTAAGTCGAATCTACTCTTTGGTTCCCTGCTAGAACCCAATGTAGTTTATCACAGGTCCCTCTTTCTCCAAAGTGTGGGTTCTATAAACCCCCATGGCTCTCTTCTGGGCCCTTTGAATAAAGTTGACAGTGGCACTAGTTCTTCGTGCTAGACCCCTTTTATCATCTAACCTTGGGCTATGAACCAGGGCTAAACCCTAAGAGGCGCTTCGAGCTTCAGGATTTTTGATTTTCCACAACAACCAACTCCTCATTCCCCTAACTCCGAATTGGCAAACTCAAATGGCGTGAGGATCAACGGTCCCCATCCCTCCCTTAGATCAATGGTTTTGATCTATTCAGACTCAGGCCTTCAAGAGTCTCTCACTTTTTCTCCTATGACTTATTCTGGAGCACCACTTCTCTGAAATGCATGGATCTCCTCCACGTGGCCCTTCCGGATCCAACGGTTTGAATTCACTCCACTCTTCGTGACTTCGCGAATATTTATCTTTTTCTCTTGGAAAATATTACAGAGCTCTAACTCCCGAATCTCCTGATATTTCACCACCTATTCTCTCTTGACGATGGGAGATTTTTCTTGCCTTCGGGACTTCAGCAAGTCCTTACTCCTTGTGCACACTTAGCACTTATCTTCCCTAGACTTGGACTGTTCTCGGCCCTTTTTTTCACTCCTTTCACAGGAATCCTGTGCGTGACTGCACTAATCATTCTGAGATTTTTCTTGTCTCAAACCTTGAAGGTTCTTGGCTCTTATGCATCCTTCTAAGGATTTGTATGGTGCCCTCCTAGAAACTCTACGCTCTTTCTCTTGAGCTTGTGAGATGAACTCACTTTATCTTTGGCGCATTCCTTGCACTTGATTAATCCTTCAGACAACTTCTATCAACACTTAGCCAAGTGTTGGCCTGATGCACTCCTTGCACAGGTATTACTTCAGTCTTCCTAAATTCTTTCAGGTTTACCAAGGAAACTCCTTTGCCCTGCTCAATGCACAATTGTAAAGTTGTCTTTCCTCAGAGTGTTCGACAACTCTGGGATATTCTCAAGTCCTCAACACTCTATAATGTGTTGGTTTTGTGCACGCTTGTACCCACTCAATGCACTCCTGGCAGAGTCCTACAGATTCTTTAGTAACTCTGTGCTACACCATCTCTTGCATAGGCTTTCCTTTAAGGTATTCAACAACCTTGAATTTCTCCCTTGAATCTATGAATTTTTCTGGTGTGACCTCTTGGCACGTTCTCCTCTAACTCGAAAGAGTTCAAACACACACTCCTTCCGTCAATTCACAGAGTTTCAACTCATTGTCACGCACTCCTTGCACTTAGCCTAAAGAATCCATAACTAATTCAACAAACTCACAGATAGAGGATTTTATCTCTATTCATGTAGATGAATTCTAACATACACCTACAACATAAACACACATGAATGACATTAAAAATTAAACATCCATTACACATAAAAATTGCAAACAATGAAATATGTTCTTTTCTATTGATGACATGATGTCAATTACAATATATGAGTCCGGACTGCAACTAAGTCTTGAATCTCAACAACCTCTCGACTTACAATGATTTTTCCTTAATCTTCAGCAGCTTATATTGGGCATACAATACAAAGATTTATACAAGAGGGGCTCGACGAGCTTCCCTCCAAGATACGTTAGTGGTGTATAATCACCATTCAAAATGCCTAACTAATGAGGAAGATTACAATGAGTGGAAATCTGGCCCGAATCAGATCCAGATCCCTCCTACAATCATCCACTTAAGGCAACCTCATATACAACTTGTGTGAAAGCACAACTTGGCTCTTCCATCCTAAAAATGTCAATTTCCTTAATTACATTTAACTTTCAAAGGAAAAATGAGAGGGCGACGCCTCTCCCTTCCTTGAATGCGCACCAACGTGCTAACCAACTGGCACGTGTTGAGGTGGAGTGATGATCCTACATCACTATGTTGGATTAATGACCCATTAATGATCATTAGATTGTAAATCATATATGTGTTATAGGTTCCCTTCCTCTACCAATCACATGCCTTGATGTTTATGTTTTTAGATGGAATTTTGATTTAGGGTTTTATCCAATGGGATGCAATTCAAAATTTTCTCTATCACGGGTTTGTTATATGTTACAACATATTTTTTATATATGTTATAACATTTATAACCTATATGTTATAACATGTAGGTTATATATGTTCAACTCATCATGTTTACAGAGAACGTAACAAGATCACAAATTCTCTCTCTAAGGTGGGTGTTTGGTTGGATTATGATACCTGGTTAATCTCGGAAGGAAAGGATGGCGATGGTTTTAGTATTACCATAGAAATGTTTTGGAGGTGGTAGAGGTATTGACAGATTCTAATTAATAACTATTTCCATGTTTTTTTTTGGCTATCAGTCTGTGCACCATTTCGACAGTTTATTTCTCAGGAATTGTTGAGGGTTTTCTCTTGACGGTTGTATATATCTTATGGTCATATATACACTTTCATTTTCCATATACTTTGGAAGACTTTGGGTTGACGAAAATAGATGAGGCCTTCTATATATCAATATTGTTATACGTATTTATTTTATGTGCCTTGAAGCACAGTTTCTGATACTAGTTAGTATTGTGCCTCTTTGTTCCGATGATTTAGACATCAGAGTTTTTTTCAGCTCCTGTATATACACTCCCTTTTGTAGATTTTTTCTCAGCATATGGCTCTCGCCGAGAGCAGCAAATACTTGTGATATATATTGAAAGTATTTTACATAATGTAAATTTTATCCTTTATGAATGAAATTTACGCGTTTTTTCTTCGGAAAAAAAAAGAAGGTTATATATGTTATAACATATAAAACCTATATGTTATAAAAGATACAATTATATATGTTATAACATATATAATAGTATATGTTATAACATATAGGTTATATATGTTATAACATATATAACCTGTATGTTATAACATATACGATTATATATGTTATAACATATAAAAAAACCGTCTCAACTGAGATCATAAACCTGTGACAAAGTTTCCATGACAGAGACCTAGAATCCAAACCCTCGACATAGATCGTTCCTACCCTTGATAGAGACCATGCCTGTGAACCCGCGTGGAAGCTTGGACAGATAGCGACAAGAGACATGGTGACCTCACCAAAGAGCCATAGAGACCAAAAATGCCTTCCAAAATGGTAATGTTTATAACCCTAAATAGTTTTAGGATAAATATGCAATGGATCATAATGTGTAACCTTGTTTGAATGACTGCAACATGCAATCATCACCTCCTCTTTCTCTATTGAGATATCATTTAATGAAAAATGTGATGGTAACTATT
>SNQJ01S0008331.1:0-10389 GCA_010110895.2 Picea sitchensis | reverse complement strand
GTATGTCTAAACTTTGGCATTGGGTCATTTGTAGGGATATTGACCTTAAAAAACGATGAATGATCCTTGATTAGTGTAGAATACTAGTGTCTCTTTTCGAGGCTGCCAATTTGAAATCTAATGGCATAAGACAATGTGAACATGACCAGTCTTGGTTGGTTGGGATTATGGGTGGGAGTCCATTCTCAATGCATTTTTCGCTTAAGATTTAATTCAAGAATGTCAAGAAGTTGCCCCTACACATGGTGTCTAAGAGTTCTCCCACCCTAGCTATAAATTAGCAGTTTTGTTTAAATAAAAAATGAACAAAGTTTTGGTCCCACTCCAACATTGCATCATTAATTATAGAAGAATATAGATTTTAAAAAATAAAAAGAACATTTCTCCAAGGAAACTTGAAAAATGCATGCATTTCTTGATTAATATGTAATCTAGACAAGCAAAAATCAGTGATTGGTGGTTCTTGCAGGTTGTTGTAGTCTTGAATATATAGTTGGCATTCTCTTTCTTTTATGCAAACAAATTATTCAACCTATAAGGCGAGGACTAGCCACCTCATGGATTATATCCTTATTTTATGCCATCTTTAATCGTAAAAATGCCATATTCATGTATCTATTTGTAGGCTTGTTTCTAGGTCACTTGGAGGTATTACAAGACAAGAATAAAGTATTCAACAACAAATACTAAGCATCCTAAAAGTTTAGATAGGTTGATGTGTGTTATATCTAATGGAATTGTCACAATCTAGTAAATGTGCCATACTTGGAAAATTCCCATAGTCTCCATTAATGTAACTTCCTTGGTTGCTTCTAAAATGGTTGGTTTCCCCTAAGTCAATGTTCATGTAGGACTCAACTCAATATGATTGCATCCTAACAGGTATCAACCATCACATTGTTTGTATGAGGCATTTAGTGTAATTGTTTCATCATGTAAATTGAAACTATGAGATCATCTTTGTGATCACACCCCTCACACCTACCATATCTCTCCTCTTACCTTAAGCCTACCATAGTATCTCTATTTATATTCTCTTTCCTTCAGTAGGTCTCCCATAACATTATCACCTCCATTCTTTGTCCCTTTTTAGGTCCCCCCTAACATTTTTGCCTCCCTTCTCTTGCCTTCACTAAGTTGGCACTAGTGTCACAAACTCTCTTCTCTTACCTTTGCTAAGACCACCCTAGCATTGCCACCTCTCTTCTCTTTCCTTTTCTAGGACCTCTACCCTACATTTATTTGCACTTATCATGTGTCATTTCCCTAAGATTTGGTGTTGATATCCCTACCCTGCTCAGGGAAAGCAATTATCTTCTATGTTGTAGGTACTCATATTATTCCAACATATGCCTACACTTCCATATCCTCCCTGTGGTTGAGTGCATGAATCACTCTTACTCTTACTACTTATGAATGAATTTATTACCACTTCATTACATGTTCTAGTTCCAAACATGGTAGTGAGAACTCGTTTATTTATAAAGGTCATAATTTTGGCTATTATATCCCTTGTGTGATGGTTGAATTCATTGATCATTGTTTAACCTCTTCGTCTATATTTCATAGTTTAATTTTTATCTTTATTAAATAGTAGTTAATCTTGATTGCTACCCTCTCCGAGAATTGTTTGCTTGTCATGCATCTCTTGTTTTCTTAATTTTTTTTCTCATTTGTCTTTCACTTGCCTAACATCATTAGGATTTATATATCATTAAAAAAATTATTAGTTAATTAACCCTAGTTAATTAACGTGTTAATTCTTCTACCCAAGTGCATTTTGTCCAAGAAATTATCTTTGTCCCATAACCATCTATATCATTTTCGTCCCTCCTTAGGGTCCCTCAAATGACCCTTGTTATAATTCCTAATAATCTTGTGTCCATGTCTATCTTTTGATTTCCATATCCTATCCACATCCAATGATCTTGTTGACTATATTTTCCATCATCTAGTAGCTTTCCACCATTTAGAGTTCTTTCAGGGATTTCCTTATGATACAGGTGGTCATTCAAATTTGTTCCATATTATAATTAATATTGAATCTTGTTAGTTTTGCAAGTTACTTCCCCTTCATTTTTAGTGATTTCAATGATAAACACCAACATTTCCAGTTTGTAGATCTCAAGAAAATGTTTCTAATGGTCCAAACATAACCCAAAAGAAAAGTTTGCATGTGAAAGTTATGTCCCTGGGAATATGGAATTACAATTAACCTCCTTGGAAACCATTTTCCTTTCACTGTGTCAACCCCTAGGATTAGGGTTTTCTCTCTCAGGGTTTTTGGAATTACGATAAAATGTAATTTCAATTTTTTTTATGTGATTTTCATGAATGAGTGTGGTATGCACACTTATTATTAGAGATATATATCATCATTCTAACAATTTTATCAATATTTTTGTGTCAACCATCAATGTTCCATGTAATATGACATCAATCCCTTAAAGATGAGGTATTGTTTGAAGTTGCACTGCTTGAAGTTTTTTGATGTTATATTAGGAAAAACATTTATGTGGAAGAATCATATTGTTTTCCAATCTAGGCCTCATAGTGTCATTGTTACCCTCATAAATCAACTCTACATGATAAAAGAGCTAGACCTAGCTATAGTAATATTGGAAAATTAACAAAGTTGTTTATATATGTTTGTTATTTCATTGTGCATAAAATCTGCATGCATATTAGTTACATGTTGTAATTTAAATGAAAAAAGTAGCGTTGAAGAAAACAAACATACACAATAATATCACAATGATTCAACCCTATAAACCCATTTTTGGAAAACCAAAAAGTAAATGGCCTTTGTTTGTGGCTATAAATCAACCATTGAATTGGGAGCTTTACAAAATCCATATTTTTTCAATGCCAACTTTGCAAAATCCCTTTCCTCCAACAATGTTCTAACCTTCAAATCCCCTTCACTAATGAATAACCTACCTCTTTATTACCTCCTCCAATGGTTTGTTCCCTCCAGGAAATCTAAGAGAACTCACAAGAATTTGTTTCCAAGATCTTTACATCCATAGTTGTTAGTTTTCACTCAACCATAATTGTTTCCTCTCTCAAACAAAGAACAATGTGATTCTTCTCTTTTAGGACTATTGTCATCCACTTGGAACTCTTTGATTCATTGGACTTTTGTGTTGTTCAAAGGGTAGAAGTGTCAACCACTTTGAGTGGCCTTATATTTTGATCATGTTTGTGTGTAGGTTTTTGTTTCACCACATTGCAAAGTGTGGAGCTTTACTTCCTCCTAGTCACCAAGCTTATTATTTCCCCACAATAGTACTAATGTGAAGTGTGGAGGGCATGCCTATTTGCTTTCAAACCCCACAATATATACCTTTTCATCCAAATTGGTATATGGCTTCACATTAACACTCCACTTCACTTTCCTTTTCACTTAACATGGAGTACAAAGCGCAAAGGCATTGCTCTAAGTAAAAAAAAATTATGATATGCATAGTCCCTTACTTTGTATGTGATTTATGCTATGTGCATCAACCTTCCCCGTAGAATTTACATCATGTCACCCTTTTTCCTTAGCATTTTTATTGTAGATGCAAAGTGCAAAGTGCAAAGATATGAACTCCCCTTCACTACATTCTTAGCTCTACATGCATACAAGTTTATAAGGAAAAATAATAGGATTTTGGCCAAATTTGCAAAGGAGGTTTTGTTGAAGGAATTAAAACCATTAAAACGGTATCTTAGAGCACTAAGATTGAACATAAATAAATAAATAAAAATCATTAAAGAGAACCTTCTTTATTATTGGTCCATTTAGGATCGGACCACACCTCCCCATTAGGAGTCTTTTGGTCTCTAAGGTTCATCCCCTTCTAGTTCTTCCACCTATTCAAACAATGGATTATTATAATAATTCTCTTTGTCTTCATCATGATTCATATTCCCCACCAACACCATTAGAATAAAAAATAGAATCATAACCCACACGAGGAACATTTTTTTCAAGCCTTTGATGGAAAACTTACAATAGAATGAATGACAAGGAATGGGAAAGAGTAGGAGAATAAAACAAATAAACAACACCAAGTAAAAGGAACAATAGAGAATAGGTTTAAATCTTACTACTCCAACTCAACAATAGAATGTCCATGGTATCCTTCAATAACACCTCTAATTAAATGAAAATGAAAATGGATGCGCATGTGCTATTTTTTCTCAAAAAATGTCAAACTAAGCGCTACACGATGGCTTCATATAKCTTCCTAGAACACATTTTGTGTTGATAGTTTCTTGTAGCAAATGGTCATGACCTCTCTTGTATCTTCAAGTAGTAGCATTTTAAGCCTGCTTCCTGTAGCTTCCTATAGCTACATGTTTTATGGAACAATTTTATTTTTTTTAGTTTTCTAGAGTACAGAAGTGAATCATAATGGGTTGTAATGGTGGATGTATGAAATGGGTAGGTGGATGATGCATAATGTAGGAATGGATGGAGTTGTGTGAAACTGTGGGATGTATGTTGCATGTATGTTGCATGCATGTTGTATGGAGGTTATACATGGTGGGGAGAATAGTGGAAATGACTGGTGGAATGGGAGAGTGGAGCAATGAAGAACATGAACAAAGTACCTTGATCAATACTAGATATTTTTAGCACAATATTGATCCTTATGCCATGTAATGTTTTTTGTCTTTTCCATGTATAGTGTTTTTACAGGCCCATAATTGTTTCCATAATGAACTAATATCACTATTGATACATATACATGTTAAGGAATGTTTTGGAGTGAATATAAATAAGATTTGGTGTTGTTGATGATGTCCTTGCATGTTGTTGCAACAATGAATATCATGTTTGAAAAATCGAACTTGTTGTTGTAATAGTTTATTATTGCCCTAAAAATATAAAAAACACTATATAATATTGGAGATTCAATATTATTAGATCACAGAGTTGTTTATGTCACTTGTAAGTTGTACTATTATGTTCTTGTGGTTTCCTCGAGATGTTTCATCACAACCCTTATGATACTCGCTAACTGTTTCTCTCATTCGATGAACTGTTATAGGACATACAACCAAACATGTATTTACCATATCCATCTTCATGGAGTGAGGGAAGTTCAGGTAGAATAGAGGAAAGTGAGACATCTAGTAGGTCTAACAGGTAGAGATCAACTAGAGGTGAGAATATCAGAAGAAAATTCCATAGACGCATGGAATTTTTTCTTGCTAAAAGGGTGTCATGTTCTTAATATGATGAGAGAATAGAGGAAATAGAGGTTCCCTTGATGTAAAAAAATATAGTGAAACGATGGGTACCCAAGGATATTCCTCAAATAAACATTGATTTTTGTGTCAATGAAAGGATATACCACATTTCTCCATTGTCATTACATGGTTTGGGGATATTTTCCATGGATGGCATAAAGTTCTGTTATGACGGAATAACTAAATTGATGGAGTATGTGGGATCGTGTTACATCTACGAAGATTGAATGACTAGTCCAATATACAAAAAGTACGCAAAGATATGGTGTGGCTGCAAATTATGTACAACTAAAATACAATTATCGAAATAAAGGAGCATCTGTGTATATTTACAGAAGGCCAAAATAAGCGGGGAATATTGCAGGGTTTATAAACAGTACACAACCTGCGACCACAAATAAGCAACCCAATTGCGTATTTGAGGGGCATGAAGGCAACCATGTATTCATATGTGAAATAAAATCAATAGCTACAAGAGAAGATTTGTTGATTGATTACAATTTGAATCGAGTAGATACATACTTTGCTATTATGAGGGTGGTATGTATACTATTTTACCCAACCTGTAAGTAATTACTCTTATATTTTATGATTATCATTTATTGTAATATATTGTCACGCATATTGTAAGTTAAGGAAACATTTTAATATGTCAGGTTCTTATATTGTGGCAGGGTGATTAGGGTCGAAGGGCACCGACCCTTTCTTGTGTCTCAATTAGAATTACTTTTGAATAAATTTCATATAAAAAGTGGTTTTGTTAGCCATATTTAACAAGGCATAATAAGGTTTTGTCTCACCGGGTTGTAGAGTTTATGGTTCCAGGTACCATACATCACAAACTAAAATCCATGAGGTTATTGTATACTACTTATAAAAAACTCATCTAAAGTATATGCTTGTGTCATATTTATTCCATGGCCAACAAATATGGTCAGACTTTGACAAATAATGTAACTGTATTTTTTTCAAGAGTCTCCATGGTAGATTTCCATACCCAAGAACCCACATCACCTCTATTTTAAACTGAATAATATTTAGAAGCTTTAAATAAACAATCCACAACAACATTTTTTATGACATCTAATAGAGACTCCTCACTAGTTGGAACACGCATATAGTGGATTATATAGCTACACCAATCAATGTTTCACAAACTATTGCTAGTCCATGAACAACACTAACATGTGTTTCAACATCTTGCTTGTCAAGATTTTCCAAGACAAGACAAGAAACATACATTATCTTCAATATGATCCTCTAAATTAGAACTAAGAACTCATATGGAAATTCATTTCATGATAATATCGATCCTTTCTTTGCTACCACATTAGGATCACTCCTCAAAGTTCTAAATATTTTGATGTTATGTTTTTTACAAGTAAATCATCCACTAAAATAATATAGATATCGATAAACAATTAAAGAAATACCAATCACCCTTCATAATTATGTCAATATTTCTGGCACCATGTTATTATGCCTTTGCTTTGAATCCATTTGGCCAACAAAACCATTTTTTATATTTTTTTTTCCCATGCTTATTCATGAACTAACTTTATTTCACATACATTTGATTTTCTTCAATTTTGTCCAATTCTTACATTAAAATTGCTTTGTTGGCAACACCATTGTCCCAGGGTGACAGGGGGAAGGAAACAACCTTAGAGAAGTCCACATATATTCCTACATAGGAAGATCTTATTGATGAACAAATTTATTCCTCCACCAACCCAATCCAAACAATAAGGAAGCTTGTGAGAAAATCAAACATCGAACTCGCTTCTTTGATTCAGATTCAATCGCAAACACAAGAGATAAAGGAAAGAATTAAAGCTTTGATGGAAAAAATTAAACGCTATGGGATAAGAAAGATCTTTATTTATCCCGTTTATTTATTTTGGATTTTAATTTTTATAATCTTACAAGTCCTTTATAAAAAACTCTTTATTTTACAGGAGCTTTTGCAAGATTTTGATCCCCAGGATGTGCCTACGGAGGCATGCGTTGGTACCAATGTCGTTGCTACACCAACACAACATCATATCGACACACCATGTTGGGTTGTTATATTATTTGCAGTGAAATTCTAGTTGAGGTGAATTGACTGATGGTCAAAGTCAATGTAGATCGACAACAGGTCGAAGTCGAGGTAGATCAACAGCAAGTTCAAGGTCAAGGAAGTTGATCTGGTAAAGTCAAAGTCAAATAAATCAACAACAAGTCAACCAATAAGAGGTCGAAGTGCGGGCGTGATATGATCGACTAGAGACTGAATGAAGCTGACTGGTAGTCAACTGGTAAATCCAACTTGGAATCGACTGTAACAAAATCTCGGGATTTGCGGGATTTGTAGCCAATGATATGCATGGATCTGTAACTGTTTTTGGGCGCCAATATTTAGGGTTTTTCCTATTGTAAATCCCATAAAGAGGCATGTTGTAAGTTTGTAAAGAGTTTTTTTGTAAGGTGATCGTAGAATGCACTTTTGTAGGTTAATGCATGTGTAAGTGTAGGTTGTTGGTCATGCATATGTAAGTCGATTTGGCTACAGGGTTTTTCTTTCCTGTGCAAGGGGGTATGATGTTGATTTTGTCTTAGGTGTGGACCAAGGTTAGGAATGTAACCTTTTATTCATATTGAATAAGACAAAAATATAGCATAACGCTCAAACGAATGTTGGTTTCTCCCAGTTAAGGGTTCCCGGTTAAAATCTTGGTGTACTGTGTGATTTCTTGTTTTCATTTATGTTCTTAATTAAATTATTCTTCTCTTCTTCTAGGATTAGTGTGGAAGTGTCTTCCATTTCCCAACATGTGGTATCAGAGCTTAGGTCTACCCTGACAAGCGAGTTATCAGAGCGGTGTAATGCTTTGGTGAGTATATCAGATCTTGATTTTCCGGTCTTGAATATGAGAACTAAACCCTAGGTATAGTAAGAGTGATAAGTCATAAATTGTTTTAAAGATCATCGTAAATAATGGTGAGTAGTTCCAAAATAGACATAGAAAGATTCAATGGCCATAATTTTGAACTTTGGAAGCTTAAAATGGAATATCTTCATGTGGATCAATAACAATGGATAGAGGTATGTCTAGGTACCCAGCCGATAGGCATGTCGAAGGAAGAATAGGAGAAACTCGAAAGAAAAGCAAGAAGTACAATACAACTTTGTCTTTCAGATTCGGTGTTGTTGAATGTCTCAGGTGAAAATTCAGCCAATAAACTGTGAGACAAGATGGTAAGCTTATACTAGTCGAAATCTCTGGTAAATAAGTTGTTTCTCATAAAGAAACTGTATCTTCTAAGGATGAGTGGTGGAAGTTCGGTGAATGAGCATTTAAATGAGTTTAATACCGTGTTAAGCCAGTTATCATCTGTGGATATAAAGATCATTCATGAGGAGAAATGTATCATCCTATTATGTTCTTTGCCAGACTCCTGGGATAGCTTAATCATGGCTATTGGGAGTAATACAACCAGACTAGCACTAGAGGAAGTGGTTGCTTCTCTACTGTCAGAAGAAATGAGAAGAAAGAACATGGAAGGATTGACCAAAGATGATCTGGTAGTGAGAGGGTGACCAGTAGACAGAGATAAAGGCAAATTCTCTGGTAGAAAGTATAAGTTGAAGGGTAGATATAAATCCTCGATTCAATCGATGCGAAGATGTTGGAAATGCAGTAAATCTTGGAATTATAAAAATTATTGTAAGTTGAAAGCAATAGAAGGCAGTGTTGGATCCAACGATAAGCAGTCGATTGAGAGAAAGATGACCTCGGAGAAGGGAGGTGATGTGTACATGTCGTCGACCAGTACACAGTTAGATCAATATGTTTGGTTGATCGAATCAGGAGCATACAATCATATGACACCACATAAATAATAGTTATGTGAATATGAACAATATGATGGAGGTGATGTGTTCTTGGGGGACGACTCGACAACCAGAATTTTTGGATGGGGAAGAGTCTGACTGACACTGCAGGTAACCCTTCTAGGTGTGCTACACATTTTGGAAAGAAACCTGAAACCTTTCAGTAAGATGAGTGATGCAGGTGTGCATACTCTATTTCAGAAGGATTCGTGTAATATGGTTAGTGGTGCAATGGTCTTAATTAAAGGAGTTCGTATCGGTACCATGTACAAGTTGTTAGGATATACCGACTTGATTGGATGTAACAACATAATTTCTCATGAAATCGATTTGAATGTGACTCAACTTGCCTCAATGTCAAAACAACTCGACTTGAATTGAGCCAAGTCATTCCAAACCGACTCGACAAGACATGATGAAATCGACCTGACCAAGTTATGGCACAAGAGGATGAGACACATTGGAGAAAAAAATACTTCGAGCTATGAAAAGAAAAGGCATGGTCGAAGGTTTTCTTGAATGTGGTTCAAAAGTTGACTTTTGTGAATATTTCATATATGGGAAATAGATTCGGGTGAGGTTCCCATCTAGAGTGACAAGGGAAAATGGGATTCTAGAACTGGTGCATAGTGATGTGTTTGGCCCGGTTATAGTGCCTTCACTTGGTAGATCCCTATATTATGTCTCCTTCATAGATGATTTTTTAGGAAGACATGGATATATTTCCTAAGGAAGAAATAAGAGGTTTTCGAGATATTTAAGAAGTTTAAAGCTCTTGTGGAAAACCAAACAGAGAAGAGGATTAACGTGTTGAGGGATGACAATGGTGGTGAATTATGTTGAAAGGAATTTGATCAAATTTTTAATCAGTGTAGAATAAAACACCAAAATACCATACCATATACCCCACAACAAAATGGAGTTTTCTAGAGAATGAACAAAACATTTATGGATAAGGAAAGGAGCATGCTCAGTGGTGTTGGGCTTGCACAATAATTCTGGGTGGAGGAAGTCAAGACTACAAGATATCTGGTGAATATGTCTCCCTCGTCAATGCTAGTAGACATGAATCCAAATGAGGTATGGTGTGGTAAGAATCCGTCAGTGGAACATGACTCCAAATGAGGTATGATGCATTTGTGCATGTTCCTAAGGAAAAGAGGAGCAAGCTAGACAAGAAGGTAATAAAATGTATTTTCATCGGATACAAAGAAGGGGTGAAAAGATATAAGATTTGGGATCCTACATCAAGGATAACATTGTACAAT
>SNQJ01S0008330.1:76588-110072 GCA_010110895.2 Picea sitchensis | reverse complement strand
AAATGTGTCACTTTTATCTTTAAGAAAATATATCCAACATTTTCTTGAGTAATCATCAATAAAAATGACATAATACAAAAAACCACTGAGTGAGGGAGATGGCATGGGACCACATACATCAGAATGAACCAGATCTAAGATGCCATGAGCTCTATTGTCACTACTAGGAAATGATTTCTTTATATTTTTACCTAACATGCATCCCTTACAAATTTCATTTTTACCAAGATAAATAGACGGCATGCCACATACCATGTTCTGTAGATATGGAAGATCTTTGTAATGAATATGTCCAAGTCTTATGTGCCACAACTCATTGGAGCTAGTCGCATCATGAGCCAATGCTTGAATTGATTGTCCTAACATGATGTACAATCCTCCACTGAGAGTTCCAATGCATTCTGTTGTACTAAAGTGGCTACCTTTATCCCATAATTGTTCCTTCATGTCTTTGAAGATCACCCAATATCCCTTATCCTCAAGGGTTGCAACTGATAGTAGATTCTTCTTGAGCCCTAGAACATATAATACTTCATCAACATGAAGTCTAGCCCTGGATTCCAATCTAAAGGAGATAGAGCCTACTCCCTCTATCTTGTAACATTTTTCATCCCCAAGCTCGACCTGTTCTAAAAAATATTTTGTCTTGAAATATGAAAGGACCACCTTTTACCCTGTTATGTGCTTTGATGCACCATTGTCTACTAACCAAGTTTTCGACAGTGTGGAAACTGAACTGGATAAGGAAGAAACCGAATAATATTCTTTCCTATTTTCTTTCTCATTAGGAGGAGTTTTTTTATTTCTTTTGGATTCATCATCCTCATCAGTTGAGGCATGATGTTTCCCTTTCCTAGGATATTTCTTTCTAAACCAACAATCTTTAGAAAAATGACCCAACGTATTACAACTAAAGAATTTAATCTTAGATGTATCAATATTCTTTCCTTTGAATGTACCTTTGGTGTTTGGCTTCCATTGAGAGCCTTTCTGGAAAGTGCCTTTCTTCTTTCCCTTGAATATTGATGTTAAAGTTGAGTGCTCTTCTTTCGTTGGCTCACTCCTGGTAATTCTGTGACTCTCCTCCTGGAGGAAATCATGCCATAACCTCTCAAACGTGGGCTAAATCTCTCTCCCGTTTACACTGGATAAGAAGGTCTCCCATGAAGAAGGAAGACCATAAATAATGGCCTGCACTAAATCATCATCGTCCACTGTCACCCCTGTGACCAAAAGCTGATCTCTAATCTGAGCTATCCTGGAACAGAAAGATGATACTGATTCACCTTTATCCATATTCAAATACTTAATCTCGTGCTTAAGTGTCCTCTTATGACTTGAATCTTGTTTATCATACAAATTCACCAAGGTATCTATGCAGTCCTTGGCAATCATCAACGAAGTCATTGCAGGCATTATATTGTCTTTGACTGAGACAAATATGATTCGCTTAGCCTTTGCTTGACTCTTCTTGAAGGCCGTTCTTCCTGTATTATTTGTTGGTTCCTCCACCACTATGGTCACATACTACTCAAGATCATGCTCTTGCAAGATATTTGTTATACAGAGCTTCCACACATTAAAGTTGGTAGCTCCTTCGAGCCTATCTTCGACCCTGACTGAAATGGAGGATTCCATGGTCCTCACACTGGAAACTTAATCAATCTTTCTTGGATCTATGTGTACCTTATACTGCACTTCAACATGTTTAACACACCCTAAGATTTGATACCATGTTAAATTATGAGCTTGATTTCTTATGCGGATTAAATCTTTTATTTTCTTCAATACTTTGTTTCTAGCATAATACACTTCAACAATTCCAAATCATAATTGAATAATAATAACTATGTAGATAAGTAAACATGCACATCAAAGACACATATACCCTAGGAAACCTTGTACAGGGAGAAAAACCCCAGTAAACAATATTACTTTATTGCATTAATAGTGTAAGATCTCTTACAAATATCCACCATGAATGTTATGCTCTCAAAGAGCTTGCCAAGATGACTCTGACCTGACAAAGACTTAAAATACTTTTCTGAAATACACCTCTAATATGTTGCCTCTTTATCACTGATGTGCTCCTCTATTGCTTCACCCTCAACCTGCATATGAAAACTGTGTTGCAGAACTGTGTTGAAGAGAGGATTCAACCTCTTCTTATATAGGCTAAAGAGGGGAAGAGGAGAGGCTCGAAATAGTAACATGATTGCATGCTTTAATCATAACTCAGCTTCATACTTTAGTTTGATATTAGAATTAGACTTGAGATTGGTTACAACTTAGCATTACACTTTAGTTCAAACTTAGAACTAGACTTGAGATCGGTTACAACTCATCATTACACTTTAGTTCGAACTTAGAACTAGACTTGAGACTGGCATGCTTTAGTTCGAACTTAGAACTAGACTTAACACTTTAGTTGCAACTCAACATTACACTTTAGTTCTAAAATAGAGCTAGACTCAAGACTTTAGTTGCAACTCAACATTACTAAAATAGAACTAGACTGAAGACTCTAGTTGCAACTCTTGACAAGGCAATTCAAAATTCTCTTCATGGTGGATAATGTTTACACATGCCAACGCACTAGATCAATACAATAACATCATTTGCAATATTAGGAATATCGTTTGTTTCTAGCTCATAGTAATTTTACATTCAACCTAATGTTTTCTAGATACCTTGAATTTTTCTCATGGCTCACAAGGTTTGACTAGGATCACATAGGTTGTATGCTCCCCCTGACTTTTTCACTAGTCTGCCTATGCTCACAAAGGTTGTACGTTCCCCCTAACTTTTGCACTAGACTGTCTATGCTCACAGAGGTTGTACATTCCCCCTGACTTTTGTATTAGACTCACATAGCATCTTGTTCGTCCTGACTTTTGGTTTGACTCACAAAGGTTGTATTTTCCCTCTGTCTTTTGTCAATACCTCACAAGACTGGTTGATTCTCCAAATCTCCCTGGCTAGCCTCAGGGTGTCCCATATGGCCTCTCATTGGAGAATGACTATCGATGCTACCAAATTTAACAACCAGGAAAATATGGCCACTCTCGGGACAACCAATCCAAGACACAACACAAGGAGGGAAATGAGAAGACAAAGAAGGACACGGGAAAATGGTGTGAGTACCATAAAATAGCTTGGCACAACACTAAAGAATGTTGCTCCAAGTAGTCACTCATGGTTGAACTGAAGGCTTCCAAGTCAGAGATCGATTCTGATTCCCAATCAAATCCCAAAGGATGGAAGTGGATTATCGATGTTGAACCCAGTGCCATTGTCAGTACCACCAAATCTCGGCCAAGCGAACCAAAAGAACCAGAGGAAGGGGAATGCCTCTTTCACTCACAAATGTAGGTAAAGGGGGATCTGTTTCATTTCATTGTCGATAGCGATAGTCAGAAGAAACTGATTTCGGAAGAGGTTGTCAAGAGGCTAGACCTACCAAAGACATTGTACCCACAACCCTACACCATCTGATAGATTTTCGAATGAAGAGATCTATGTGTCAGCCAACAATGTCGTCTTCCCTACGACATCAAGCCTTTCAAAGATGAGGTATTGTGTGATATTTATCCCCTTGAATTTTGTGATGTTCTTTTATGACAACTATATTTGTGCAAGCATCATGTTATGTATGATTCTATACCCTGCAGTGTTATTATTACTTTTGGTAAACAATTTTACAGGATACCAAAGGTAGCGCCTCCTACTACTATTTATTTAATCTCTACTAAGCAATGAATTAAGGTCATTTCACAGACCGAGAAGTTCGTCTTCTTTGTGATCCATGCTCATAGTAAGTAGAAGGTCGTCGCCACATATGTGGCATCTACACAAAGCCTCTCTTTGCAGTAGAAGCAAGTGGACAGGATTATGGAAGAATACAGAGACATCTTCTCCTCACCCACCAGGGTACCGTTGCACTACCAATTCAATCATCTAATCGATCTGACCCTCAGTGCACCTCTACCTAATGGACCAGTCTATCATCACTCATTGATGGGAAATGATGAAATCAGGTGTCAGATCCAAGAGCTTCTTCAAAAGGGGCAAATCCGACCCAGTTCCTCCCCTTGCGGAATCCCGATTGTACTGGTGCAAAAGAAAGACGAGACTTGGTGACTCTGCATTGATTACAGAGCCCTAAACAAAATCACAGTCAGGAACCCATACCTGATTCCAAAGATTGATGACCTTATTGACCAACTCAAGGGGGAAATGTTCTTCAACAAGATTGACCTAAATTCTGGCTACCACTAGGTTCCCATCGAACCAACTGATGTATGGAAGACAACCTTTAAATCTAAAGAAGGTCTCTTTGAATGGTTGGTCATGCCCTTTGGCTTAACAAATGCACCAGCAAATTTCATGAGTTTGATGGATGATGTATTGAGACCCTTCACCAACTCTTGTGTGGTGGTATATTTGGATGACATCCTTATCTTCAACAGAACTTGGGAGGAGAACATGCGGCATATTCAACAGGTTTTGAGCACTCTGCGGCAACACAAGCTATATGCCAACTTGGAAAAAACATCTTTTGGCACGAATAGGGTACAATACTTGGGCTACATTGTTGATGAGCATGGGGTAAATTTTGATAAAACTAATATCCAAGTCATCCGTGACTGGCCAGCCCCGACCACACTAATTGAGCTTCAAAGCTTCTTGGGATTGGCCAACTTCTACTAATGGTTCATTTTTGGATTCTCCCATATTGTATGGGACCTCAGCCAGGGGACCAAGGGAAGTGGTAGGGACAAGTTCATGTGGGGGAAGGAACAACAACGAGCATTCAATGATCTAAAGCATCGCTTGTGCTCAGCTCCAGTACTGTCATTTTTTGATCTACAACAATTGTTCGATATTGAGACTAATGCATCTGACTATGTTGTAGGCACAGTTCTTACTCAACATGGTCATTCGATGGAATACCATAGTGAGACACTCTCAGATAGTGTCCTAAAATACCCCACCTATGGAAAGGAAATGTATTCCATCGTACACGCCTATTGTCAATGGAAACATTGCATTCTGGGAAAGGAGACGATCATCCACACTGATCACAAGCCTCTACAGTTGATACAAACACAGGGGAAATTGAAGAACGACCACCATCAGAAGTGGTCTACCTACCTGCAACAGTTCCATATCAACATCAAGTATAAGACGAGGATCTCAAATCATGTTGATGACTGCCTCAATCGACCTCCCGTGGCTTCCCTCACCATCGTGCTCCATTCCTGTGGACAATAGGCATCTGAGTGGCCCCAACTTTATCAGCAAGAGCTGGACTTCGCCACCACCTATCAATTCTTGGGTACAGGTGTGACTTTCACTAATTTTCACATTCAGGATGAACTATTATGCCATCTGGGCCATATATGTGTTCCTACAAGCGATCATGCAAAGATGATTTGGGAATCCCACTACATTCGGATGGTAGGACATTTTGGCATGGAGAAAACTGTGGTCGTTCTTCAGAAAAAAATATTATTGGCCAAAACTTTGACAAGACATTAACAAATATATCAAATCTTGCACTTCTTATTCCATTGTCAAGCCATCCATCAAGCAACAAGGCTTATACACCCCTCTTCCTACTCACAAGAATCCTTGGGAATCCATCTCAATGGATAGCATGTATGGTCGTTAATCCACCAAGCAAGGCAATGATTGTGTATTTATGGTCGTTGACCGATTTTCAAAGATGGCCATCCTCACACCCTGTAAGAATAATATCACAGTTGTAAATACTGCTAAGATATTTTTCAAACGAATGTGGGTCCATTTTGGGATACCAAATACCATCATCTCCGATTGGGAAACCAGGTTCCTCAACACATTTTGGTCAAGTCTTTGGTCACTATTGAACACCAAGCTCACTGAATCCACTTCATTCCACCTCCAAAGAGATATCCAAACAGAGGTTGTCACTTGGATGATTGTGCACATCCTGCGCATTTACAACTCTAAGCATCCATGTACATGGTATGAGAGTCTCTCCTATGTTCAACATAGTTACAATAGGGCTCTCCATAGCTCCACCAACCATAGACCATTTTAGGTGGGGCTAGGATTCCAACCCTTGGATCCTGTTGATGTTGCACTACCTCTTTCCACCACATAGAAAAAATATTCCCATGTTCAGTCTGAGATCGAAAAATCCACCAGATTCATTGAGTGGATTCAACACATCTTCCAACATGTCCAGAAGATTTTGCAAAAATCCAATGCTAAGTACAAGTAGTGCCATGATCAACACAGGGTACCACACTAGTTTCAGGTTGGAAACAAAGTCTGGTTACATTTTTAGAAGGAGCATCTCAGAGGGCCCCATATGAAGCTTCACCCACTTCTCTATGGGCCTTACACTATCACCAAGGTTGTGGGTAGCAATTCTTTTGAGATCAACACTCCACCCTTCCTTGGCTTGCACCAAGTGTTCAATGTGGACCTCCTTCGATCATATTTTCCACCATTATTGGACACCTCAAAGATCGCAAAACAACTGACACCAACGGAGCTCAACCATGACTTCATGGAACAAGCGTCCACTGATCATATAGTGGACACACAGGTCAAGGGCACTAACTAGTAGAGGATCTATCTTTATCGAGTTCTCAAGGCAGACTAGCTCCTCAAACTGTTTGCATAGATACATCGAAACAGAAATGGAGTTTATCGACATCACCTCACCACTGATCCATATTTAGGAGAGGAACGAACTGATTAATAGACTGAATATAATAAACATAGAGATATTAAGAACAACACAAATATCTGGTGAACAATATCTTCTATTGAATAAATGAAATAGGCAGAAATTATAAAACAGCAGAACTGAAACACTTTCTCGAATGGCGATAGCTATCTTTGAGAAGAGATGTGGCTGTTGTGCAAATCCATTTGAGAAAAATTATTACAATGAGGCTCCAAAGGACATTTTGATATTACTCATTAATTCCAAAACCCCATACATCCAAAAACCTAACCCTAGAAGGTGAAATGCCAAAAGTCATGTGGGCCTCTATGGGTANTGTGCAAATCCATTTGAGAAAAATTATTACAATGAGGCTCCAAAGGACATTTTGATATTACTCATTAATTCCAAAACCCCATACATCCAAAAACCTAACCCTAGAAGGTGAAATGCCAAAAGTCATGTGGGCCTCTATGGGTAAGTTGGTACCTCAACTTCCCGGTGTCATAAATTTTTCATACGACCTATGTTTTAGGCACATGATAGCCCATTGGAAAGGTCTTTCATAGAACTACACATTATGTCATTAAAATCTGACTGCATCTACAATTTGACTATGGCGAGCCAAAAAAACATTGTTTAGGGCTCCAAAACATCCCTGGAAGTACATCGAGATGTTCTTACATGAAAACATATAGAATAAGCCAGTTGGATTAGGTGAGGGGTGCCCGGTATCCACCTGGAAGATGTGCAGGGCTTCATACAGCCCCAGAATTATAGAATCCACAATTACAATGAAGTACAAAATAACATGTTGAACTAAAAACGGACAAGAGGAGCTAGCTGGAATAGGTGGGTGGCCACTGATATCTGCCTGGATCAATTATCCAATTCACCATGTTTAAATTCATACCCATTTGAATCAAGCTAATCGTAACAAGGTTCTAATTGACTTTGTCATAGGATTTGGAGAGGTCAATTTTCATGAAAAAGGAAGAAATATTTTTAATCTTGATGGTATGTAGTGCTTCTTGAGAGAGAGACAACATCATGGATTTGTCATTTATTCAAGAAACTTTATTGTTCTTTTGAAACCATTTCACTTAAAATTGGCTTTAACCTGAAGGTGATGATTTTAGCTATGATCTTGTAAATCAAGTTGCAACGTGAAATTGGTCTAAAGTCCTCAAATGTGACCAGAAATTTCTTTTTCGGTATTAAAGAAAGGAAATTTGAGTTGAAAGACCCCCATATTTTTCAGGATTCTTGGGATTCCTTTACCACTTTAAGACTATCATCTTTGAGTAGATCGAAAAATCCAAGGTAGAGTTCTATGGTCAACCCATCTAGATTCAATATTTTTCCTTTTTGAAGAGACAACAAAGTCTCTAATATTTCCTTTTCTATGATCTCTTCCATTGGAGATAAATACATTTCCTCATTAATTGTTCTAGGAAACAACAAAATAACCTTTAGGATCTCCCTAATTGGACAACCCGACAGAGCCTTCAAGAGATTTGAAAATAATATTTTTCAGCTTCTTCAATTTCCTCAAAATATGATCTTACCCGTCCATCCATATCTTTTAATTCAATAATGTTGTTAACTATCTTACGAAAACTTGCATATTTGTGAAAAAAAAATGTATTATTGTCTCCTTCCTAAATCTATATCACCTGGATTTTGAGGCTCCATTTATATTCATCATTGGCTACTAACTCTTGTTTGAATTTGACCGAAGGAAATAATCATACTTTACGGTTGACGCATTGTTGGAATTTGGAAGATCAGAAGTTAGGGGGTCAAAAGGAATGGGGGGGGGCTCTTTGATATGGGGGATGTAACCCAAGGACTAGGAATGGGTGAAAGAGAACATCGTGTGGAATTGAGTTCCTCTGAGGAAGAGGAAACAATACCCAAGTTCCCTCCACATGAAAAATTAGGATGGATGCAATTGACTATAAGGGCATAAGAGGATAGAACCTTCCCATCTCTTGGAAACTTAGAGAAATTTTTAAAGGGATCTCCAACAACAAGATTTTTAATCATGCGAGAAGACAAATTGGAGAATTTGATGAAGGAAAAACACCTGAAGGATTTTGACAAGGTATATTTTCACTATTGGAAGATGCATCACCATTTGCGGTCCTCTTTTCATCAAACACCTTCATTGTTGGAACCTTGTGCTTCCAATTTTTTTGAAAAAGAAGAAAATAACTCAACAAACTTTTTCATTGGGCCTAAACATGGTCTACTTCGTGATAGTTGAAGAAATGGAAAGGTACCCTCCAATAAAAAACCTTATGCATTCATTTGCATCCTCCCCACACTAGTTCAACTTTGTCCACCAAGTCATCCTTGAGGTCAACCTGAATCTAGATCCATTCCCAATGATGATCCATTTTGGACTCCCACCCTAGCTCACATCCGATGTACTTACCAAGAATATTCCAATGGTGATAAGAATTGATTCATGCCAAAACACCATAGGTAAATTCAGAATAATTGCCCAAATTTTATATGGGGACAATGGAAGCTTGAGACTTGATATATATAAAATATAAATTTAATATTTAATAAATTTTTATTTTTTTCTGCCTTTATTCAATGTACAACACGTACATGAGTAGAGCCGAATTTTTTTATTATCTAAAAAGTTGTGACTTTACATCAAAAATATAATTATTATATTAATGATTTTAATTAGTAATTAATGCATATTGTAATATACATAAGATATATTACAAGTCATCCCTCCTAAAAAATAATGTTTGTCCTGAAAGCATAGGTAAAGACGAATCTTTTGAATATTCTTTCAATATAAATAGTGATGTTTCTTCACTAATTACAAAGTTTCTTTTAAATATATTCACAATTATTTCCAAGTCATTAAATATTCTACAAAATAGCTTGCACATCCTCGAAATGTTTTCTTTCCTATATTCCCTGATCAGTGCAAGGCAGTTTGAATGCTCATTTCCAAGAGGTAGAGTTTGGAAAGAGGAAAGTAGCTCATTTTGAACAATATCCAATAGATTTTGCTGGCTAATTGAGTGTCAATGATGGGAACTTATGTACTCACATTTCAAAAAAAATTCAACCTTCAACAAATAATCATTATCCTAAAAAATGGCCAGAACCTTTATCACTAGAGCTCCATCGATTCTTTCTGTCAATGCATCATATCTGACTCCATCTTCTAACCTTATTATTAACTTCAAAATACCTTTGTAAACAATATGCCATCCTTCTTCAATATTTCTGCAAATGATCTTCGTTATTTGTGAATTGCACCAAATTGACCATTGAAATCATCATCTAATTTCTCTCCTTTTTATCTCATTTCCATCCACTTCCACTGTATATGGATCAACAATATTTTTGTGACCTTTTATAAGAGTTACACTAACATTGTTAAAAACATTTTTGTACACTCAATTCCACCGTCTAATATCTTCATTTTATTTAGATACCTGAGTGGTCCAGTCGATCTTGGGATCGCATTCATAATACCATCCAAAACCTCCACTCTCTTCAAACTCGTGAGAAAACTTGGAAGCATAAAAAGTAAGTTTTTCAGGACACAACCATGAAGAACACAAGTGCGACTAACACCCCCACCATTATCATATGAAATAGTATAAGAAGATATCTCGTAAATTGCAACCTCGACATCAAAATTAGCAGCAATCTTGGAGGTTGTGACTCTACCTCTCCCATCTTGGATTGATTGTAAATTTATTATTTTTCTACCTTTATTCAATGTACAACAACATGTATAAATACATACATGTACATGAGTAGATTCACATCTTTTTATCTAAAAAGACATGAATTTACATTAAAAGTATAATTATTACATTAATGATTTTAATTAGTAATAAGTGAACATTTTAATATACATAAGATATATTATAGACATGGATTCTCTAGTTGAGTAGAAATATATGGCCCATTCCATCAAGTAGAGGCTTTATGGTCTCCATCCCCAAGACCTTTCAAAGATCTTGTGAGATCCTTCTTGGATTGGAATTTGAAATAGATCCTACCTCGAGACAAGGTAAGGAATTTGAGCATGTACCCCAACATATTCCAGTAGTTCTCATCCAAACCACAAGCCCAATGCATGCACTGAAACAACTTTCTCACAGGAAATAAATATATGATGATGATGGAAAACGTAAGACAAATGTGATTGATTATTTCGTGTCATGGTGTTTTGGGGATTTCCCAATACCTAGTTTTATTAAGAAACTCATGAGAATTAGTTTTTATTTTAGCAATATTAATTCTCTTCATTGCGTTGAATCTTGAAGATTAAGGTTAATCACTTCCTTATAATATCTTAATTTTCTTTTGTCCTCTAATTATTTATCGCACCTTGAAAGATTACGCATATAATTATAACCAACATAATAATTATGGGAATGTTAATAGTTTGTTGGAATGTAGTCGTGGATGGTTGTGATGAATGGAAGGTTACTACATTAAGATTTAGCTAATGTTTTAGTCACATATGACACTTTCCTTCCCACTCCTTCCAACCAGTTCCAATTTATGTGTCAATTTTTGGTATCATATGAATTCTATAAAATAAGTTTCATGTTCTCTTTACGTGCCACCATGGTTTGTTTTCTTTCATAGTAATACCATTTCAAATTGTACACATTTCAGAAAGATTTTCTGAATTCCCTGGTTTGAGTGCTCATCATTTTTTGTTGTGGTGTTCCATTGCTACCATTGTGAGATCTTTTAATTTTTATTATTTAGGTATAAAGTATTTATTAATTATACCTTCCAATCATGAAATCCTGAACATCACATTCATTTTCATCTTCTTTTACTTCTTGTGTACATCAATGATAATTAATTGCTTGTAAATATAGTGGTCAGGTTCATACTACAACAACGAGTAATGGCCCCAATTTTGTGATTCCTCTTGATAATTCGATTACTCAAAGGTGCCACCAATTCTATCTATTTCTTTAATGTACTACTAATTAGTTCATGATATTTTCTTTGAGACAAACTCCTTCAGACAAAATATAGACATTATGGGGGTGTTTACAAAAGCAGGTGATCATATATCATGAGGCCATTTCCAAATTAATTATTTCTTGCAAAATAAGTATTTAGATATGCGATAAGTGTGTTTGCAAGTATTAAACCTGATGGAAGAAAATAAAGTTTGAGGGATATCAAATAAGCCATTAGGAAAAGAACTGGACAGGTCCCAGGAATCGATTTCAATAGAAGTGGTGAGGGAGAGCATCAACTATATCCAATGTATGTATGTGTTGATAAATGGGAATATTTCACTATTATCAAATGCCCCATTTACCGACACATCAATTGTCGACTTGAACTAATCCATGTTACCTGACGGATTGGCATGAAATGGCACGATGGTTCTGTGAGGGAGAGGCTTATATATAGCATGAGTTAGACAAGCTGAGAGACAACAACACTTTGGAAATAAAAACACCAAGAATTCTATGGCCGGTTCGAGCAAAGAGGTGAGCTTCTCCCCAAGGATCCAAGTCACTCCATCTAGGACGATTTTTGTTGCCTTGTGAAGCTAGGGTAGATAGAGTTTGAGCGATTTCTCTTTGGGTGGCATTCAATTGACTTATGATGTTTGAGTTGGGCAATGTACACTGTAGTGATAAGTCTTGTGGTGAAGGCATGAGATGAGCTCGGTTGTGATGGTTTGAGGAGGAAGTGACATGGCATGGTGTTGTGCCCACACAACACCCTCTCTAATTTTTTCTCTTATCCTTTTCCTAATAGAATAAATTGGGAACCCCTTCTAAATTTTCCTATTGAAATCCTCACCCCCTCTCTCATGTAAGTGGATCATCCCAAGTTTTTCTTCCCGCTCTTCCCGCTTTACTATTTGTATTTTCACTTCAGATCACTTCGAACTATCGGTCCACACTTCAACAAGTTTCCTCTTCCTTCACCAATATATAATGTATCAATAGTGATATTCTTCCTCTCGCAAACACTAACCTGATTAGAAAGGCTCTCCTTCATCTTCAGGCCTATTTTATCCTTCTCTTGGCTAGAATCCTTCTTGATGTGCCATCAGTCAGTTTCCTACCTTTTTCAATGACTAAGCTTCCTATGCTTAATTGGATAACTGATCATTGATACTTACCATCCTTGATTTTCTTCATGGTCGTAGTCATAATAAAATCAGTCTATGTCACTAGTAGTTTTCATTACACATACCATACTAGCATGCACGTTTTGCGCCTTCTTTAATTTATGACTAACCATGATCATGAAAGAGTTGTATGCCATTATGGAGGTTTATTGTAGCATATATAAGACTCACTCTATCTCTGAAACACATCTTAGAAGCAAATTGGTCCTCCGAGCTCCTAAACAGTACTAAGCACCTCGAACATCAATTGGTTGTTTTCACGAATTTATATTTATGTGCTACAGACACATTACACTAACTTCAATAGGATGAACTAAAATCCTATACAACACAGATGTGACAGGAAATGACAGAACTGGATTCAGGCTATGTAACAACAAGAGCAAGGTCCATACTTCCATTAAAAAGTGCCTTTGAGAACATTTTTTGGGCATTCTTCAAAGTGTATTTTCACCACCAAAACAGTCCTATTGTAAAAATTACATAATTATGATTCCAATGCTACTAATGAAATCAAAATCTGAGTTCTGGAAGTACCAAAATGATTTCCAATAATTTCCTGCCAAGAACGTCTCGTTAACTATGGCCATCATTAAACATGGATACACTCAAATGCTTGAATAACATATTAAATTATCTTGATAGAAGTGTCTCTATGTTCTCTCTGTGTTGCAAAAAATGACACCTCAATTGGATATTGTATGAGAAAGTTATGGCCTTTTGAACTTAAGCTCTTGTTGTTTCTTGTCGGTAAAATGATACTTATAATTTTTATTTTTTTTTGACTTCCCATGAAGGAGTTTTTGGAAACTTCTCTTAAACACACTAGAAGAGTGTGTTTGATAAGATTTGGTTCATAACGGAGTATTTTCCATAAACTTCTCCAAATTTTCTTTCAAACTCCTCCGAAACCATCAGAGGAGTTCCCACAAACTCCTATGAAAGCATCGAAGAAGTTCCCACAAAATCCTTCGAAAGCATTGGAGGAGTTTCCATTAACTCCTTCGAAACCATCAGAGGAGTTCCCATTAACTCCTCCAAAATAAATTGGATGAGTTCCCATTAACTCCTCCAAAAGAGACAAAACTTCCTTTCATAATTTGACAATAGCATTTGACTTTGGTGCCCGTTTTGCACGTTCTTTATACCGATGGAAAAGTATTTTCGAGATATACAACTTCCTAGTTATATGATTTGATAAATTCCTCACCTATTGTATACAGTTTTGGGGATCAATAACTAATAACTTGTTAATATCCCCAGAGAACATGACACCTCAATCAAGGGAAGAGGAACCAGGAACTGAACTTGGGGAAGCACATATGAACTCTCACTTAGTTAGTTTTTCAGTTCTGTGGTTTCAAATGTGTAGTGTTAATAATGCATTTTGAGGATATTCTTTTGTCACTCATCCACTGCATGTTAAATGGTGCCATGTACCAATGTTGAGAGGAGGTCATACTCAACATCTTTGCAATGCGATCTACAACCAAGGAAAATAGAGAATTAAGGACAACATCAATTGTGAAAACAACAGGGGATCAACGAAGAGAATTAAAATCAAATGGTTGAAGAGGGACTCTGAACCCTACGATGGGAGAGATGCACTATAGCTAAGATCTAGGATGTCCCATCAACGCTAAAAGGAAAATTTGAAATGTAATTGTCATCTTTGTTCTCTCATCATTACAGAGAGTATAAGGACCAATGTCGGTAAATGAAAGTTCATGGAGGAAGGTAGAATACCAAGAGTTATGTTAAGCTTCAATAAATACGAGAATTGTACCAAAGAAAATGATTTTGGTTCTTCAAGAATTGTACATTTCTGAACTATTTTGGATATATAATGTTAACTAAAATTGAGAATCCATTCCTTGGAGATTTGATGTACTATTTTGAAACTGTTAATATTGAGAAGCCCTCAAGGCCAACTTTTGATAGAGAGAAAAACTTACATGTGTTGTTGTTTGATGCAAACTATTTCAAGTGGAATGTATGTTGTTCACATGGGCTATAAGGACACATTTTCTAATAGACTTTTCTGATGCAATCTATCTTCCTCTTGCAATACTATTATCCTTTATTATATTCAACATCTTAATCATATGAGTTATTGATGTATGAATAAATATAAATAGAATTTTTTGGTTATGTATGTGTATACATGTGTTTCTAACTTTGCACCTTCATGACAACTATCTTAGTAGGGTCTTAAGCAGAGTTTAGTTTCATTACAACTCATTCACTTATGATCATTCACTCCTATATAGGATAGGATTGATTATAAGTATATTACATCTCCTTCATGAATTTACATAGTGTTCATCTACATCTTTCGTTTGCATAACCATCCATCATTCACCTTCATAAGTGGACAAGGCCGAAACTAGTAAAAATAAAAAATAGAAATGGTTGTCGGGCCAAAATCAGGATGGATTCCCAATTCCAAATAGTGAAAGGTATGATTGAGACTTCTTATCAGGGGTAACCCATGCTATTGACAAAGGGAGATTTTTCACCCATCAACACATGGTTAGGCAAGACAACATGTGTATCTTATTTATTGAGCCAAGTGCTCTCTTTTTATATCACATATTGTATTGCACATGTTCTAACATATTGTATAATATGAAGTTTTTTACAGGTGTTAGGAACCTCTGGTGCCACCCAAACCTACTTGTGTATATTTCATATGTATGCATGTTGCTTGTTCTTGGTTCACATATTTGGCTAAGTATAGAACTTGATAACTGTATATGTTAAAGAATGCCAGTGAATGTAATGAAGTTCATGGTTGGGTGGGAACCTTGGTGACAAGATTTGAGTGAGTAGACTCGAATCAAGTAGCTCAAGCTGTAGTTCAGATGAAAAAGGTGTAGTCTGGATGGAGTACTCTTGGTTTATGAAAAAGATGTATGTTTCTTACTCTTGGTTCACATATTTGGATAAGTATAGAACTTGATAACTGTATATGTTAAATAATGTAAGTGAATATAATGAAGTGCATGGTTGGGTGGGCACCTTAATGACAAGAGTTGAGTGAGTAGACTTGACTCAAGTAGCTCAAGGTGTATATAAGGGAAAAACTTCAATGAAAATGTTGGTGTAGTCTAGATGGAGTACTCTTGGTTTGGTCTAACCACCCAGTTGAAAATGTTGTGGTGTTGCACAACCCTTTGGTGTTAGGAAACTTGGGTGTGCCAAGTAAATTTGGTTCCCTGGGTACATTGTGGGGGTGTGACAGTTGGTATTAGAGAAGAGTCTTGGTCATAGACTTGAAGGAAGCTAGTTGGGCACACTTCATCAAGAAATATTCTATCTAAGTATAATCAAAACCTTTGGTTGGGTCAAGTGGGGTTTTCGGGTGAGTAGTAGTCCATTGCAACCTTCAGACAAGGTAATTTTTCTTAGATTTAGGCGAGTTAGTGGATAGTAGATGGCTTGAAAATGGGATGAAGTAAGCATGGTGCCTTAGTGCCAAAGGAAACTAAGGATGAATATAGGTGGAATGGATGAAGGAAGGAGGGCTTGATGCATAGAGGGATTGAGACTTAAACGAATATTTGAAGATCATGAAGTAGGTAGTTTTGGGTTGCAATGGAAGTGGATGTTCCATTGTGCAATGACTTGACTCAGAGTAGGTAGTAGACCATGTGATGAGTTGATACTTGGACGAATTGGATGACCTCAAGTCTAGTGTGAATCAAAGTGGTATCGCGGAGTTGGGTGTCATACTTGACATGGGAAGTTCGAGCACACTTCACTGATATTTCCCCATGCAGAGCTTCACCTTGTGTATTTTATTGAGTCATGTTGTTGCAGAACTTGAAGGGTTGTAGACTTTAGAGATTTTATATGGAAATTAAAGATTGGTTTGATAAATCTTATGGTGTTAGCTTGGTTCCTTGGTGGAAAATATAACCAAGGCATAGATATATGGATCGATGAGAGATGAGGTGACCTATTCATGTCACAAGTTTGTGATGTAGCCAATTTTGAAGTGGATGGACGAGATTAGTCTAGAGTCACAACATAAGCACTATAATAGTTATATATCTATGGAAGTTGGCTTGGATGACTTCATATGGATGGGAGGTGGCTTGGCAAGCTCAATAACATTTTTATGAGGTGCATTAGAGGAGGCATTGAAGTAAGCAGTGAGGCTAAAAACATGCTAAGTTTGAGAGGATGGATGAGTTTCCTTGGTGCATGGGTGTCTTAGACAAATGTAGTTAAGTCATGCGATGAATTCTAAATATGCGATGGAAATTCCAGAGCATGAGATGCTTGCAGTGACATAAGAAGTTTTGTTCTATGTTATGGATGGAGTCAACCAAAGAAGTTGACCAAGAAATGTTGACAATCAACCTAAATGGGCAGATCGCATACCAAGTGACTTAGGTGGTGTTTTCTCACATTTGGTATGGACATTGAATGAGGCAGAGTGCTCCTTGGTGACCTGTGGATGATTGTGAAAAGAGTCAAGGATACAAAAGGGGTCATTGGTTGAGGTTGGTGGGAGTATTAGCTTGGACATGCCTAAGTCATGGAAGTTATTTTGGGTGACTCATTCTTCTTATAGCGCTTTCGACAATTTGTTGGGATGTTTGATGAGTGTCGATCTGTTTTCCACACTTTTCGAAAACGTTGATATGCATAGAGGTGACTCAATAGAAGAAGGAAAGTTGAAGAAATGCATTAACTTGGAGGACTGTGTGGAAAAGGTAGATTGCAACACAAAAAATAAAATTTGGGCATGGGTATTCTTCTTCTCTTGGAAAATATGGTTGAGTGTGGAGCTTGATCATTTCAAGGCATGGGAAGGTCGGAGCAATAACATGACTAGGTGGATTGAATTACTAGTTCGATGATGGCTTGGATGTGTAGTTATTAGGAAGTTTCATATTCAAGAACTTAGATGAAGGGGATTGGGAGAATTTGGTCAAGTAAGTGAAACTTGTGAAATTGATCACAAATTGAGGTGCAAGGGAAGATTTGGTTGCACATGCAATGCATGGTGACTTCCCTGGCTCTTCAAAGACTTGGATGTGACACAGGCCACATGGAAAGAAATAATATTGGTTAATAGTTCCATGAGGTGGGAAGTGGAGTCAAGTAGCCAGAGAAAGACTTCAATTTGGAGAGTCTTCGAAGCATGGTGGGATAGGAGGTTTCCTTGACGATTTACTGTGTGGATGGATCAATTTTGGACAATGGTAACCAAATTTCAACATGATAGATGTGCCTTCTCATAGGTGAATAAGGAGGTTGGATAGGCCATCCAACCAATTTGACACCTGGATGAGTTAGTGCATAGCATCATGGAAATAGGGTTAGACTATGGACATATAGTAGATTCAAATGTGTGATACTTGGACTCTATGGAATAAATTACTAACAGAGTCAGACATAGGAAGTAGGGAAGCAAGGGTAATATTGCCTTGGTTTTTTTGTATTGGATGGAGTGATGAATATGCAGACATAAAAGACTAATTTCAAGCATGAGGAAGCACATTTCAGTAATTAGACATGACAGTTGGAATAACTACCCAACCAATGCAGGAATTGAGGCTAGCATTGTGTGAAGACATGGGAGAGTTGGTTGAAGTATGGATGCAATAGTATTTAATAGGGGTTGAACACTTATACATTTTTGGAGTCACAAAAACAATAGTTGAGGAAACAATAGTAGTCAAGTAGACTACGATAGTCACAACAACTTTGGGCAAATATCAATGTCGATGATTGCATGAGTTGTGGAAAATTAGGTCTTCCACTTCACAGGGAAACATGGGGTTTCGACTTTGGTAGAAATTTAAGCTTTCCGGTTCACATGAAACTTGAGGTTTCTAGTTTGCACGAAACTTGGGGTTTCCAAAAATGAATTTGTAATGGGGGTATGAGTTCAGGAAGAGACTTGGAGACAATAGATTTTGTGTGTATTGTCTAGGATGACCATGACTTTTGGTGGGGGAGGATGTAAGGCCTTTGGATTGGATGGCACATAGAACCTCCACTTGACTGACATGTACGAAGGAAATTTATGGAACTTGGGGTTGGTGAGGCGACTTAGAAGAATGTTCACACTTGTGGTTGGGTAGGATGTGCGACAAAATGGCTAATTTGGATGCATTATGATGAGGGTAGAGTTGGCTAGGTTACTTGAGAAGGTGAGCCAAGAATTATATGGATGGGAACTCTACATTTGAGTATTGAGCTAGGAAACCATGGTACCTTGAGGCTCAAATCACCTCGGATCATGAACAATGGGAAAAATCACCATGCGAGTGTCTTGGGAATTCCATCTTTGGCCACCTTGTGTGGATGAATTGAGGCGAGGATGAATCATGTGATGAAAATTTTTGGGTTGTGACCCAACACACCAACGTGATGATGGGCACATCATGGTGAAGTGTTTATTGGAACCCAAATTTTTGGGTTAATTTCACACACGTGCACAAAGAAATCCTGTGCACTCATTCCAGGTGTTTTTCACGCTTCTTCCGATTGGTGTGTGTGCCCATTACAATTTTTCTATGTGCCTACGCTAAATGCAAGATGAAGGACAAGAAGTTCACTCTGGACGAAGTTTTGAAACTATGTGACAAGCCTAAAATTCTACCGAGTGCATGCTAGTATAATGTTTTAGGCACACTAGAAATCAAGAAACCACATGCCGAAATAAAGAAAGGAATCATCAAGAAATATTCTTGAATGATTATGGACAAAAACACAAGGGATCATGGAGCTGACAAAAGACGAGTTGGAGAGGAAATTAATATTTCCTTGATTGCAAAAGGCTACACATTGGAGGAATTTTTTCAATAGAATGATTGGAGCATAACATAAAGAGAGAGAGCTCTCAAGCAGAGAAAGTTATAAAAGGAAGAAGAGACATCAGAAATAGAGTGAGATTATTAGAGGAAATAGACCTCAAGTCTAGTGTGACTCAAAGTGGTATTGTAGAGTTGGGTGGAATACTTGACATGGGAAGTTCGAGCACACTTCACTGAGATGTCCCCATGCTGAGCTTCACCTTGTGTGTTTTATTGAGTCATGTTGTTGCAGAACTTGAAGGATTGTATACTTAAGAGATTTTATATGGAAATGAAAGATTGGTTTGATAAATCTTATGGTGTTAGCGTGGTGCCTTGGTGAAAAATATAACCAAGGCACAGATAGATGGATCGATGAGAGATGAGGTGACCTATTCATGTCAGAAGTTTGTGATGTAACCAATTTTGAAGTGGATGGACGAGCTTATTCTAGAGTCACAACATAGGCATTATAATAGTTATATAGCTATGGAAGGTGACTTAGATGACTTCATATGGATGGGAGGTGGCTTGGGAAGCTCGATAACATTTTTATGAGGTGCATTAGAGGAGGCACTGAAGTAAGCAATGAGGCTAAAAGAATGCTAAGTTTGAGAGGATGTATGAGTTTCCTTGGTGCATGGGTGCCTTAGACAAATGTAGTTAAGTCATGCGATGACTTGACAATATGCGATGGAAATTATAGAGCATGAGATTCTTGCAATGACATAAGGAAGTTTTTTCTATGTTATGGATGGAGTCAACCAAAGAAGTTGACCAAGAAATGTTGACAATCAACCTGAATGGGAAATCGCATACCAAGTAATTAGGTGGTGTTTTTTCACGTTTGGTATGGACATTGGATGAGGCAGAGCGCTCCTTGGTGACCTATGGATGATTGTGTGAAGAGTCAAGGATACAAAAGGGGTTGTTGGTTGAGGTTGGTGGGAGTATTAGCTCGGACATGCCTAAGTCATGGAAGTTATTTTGGGTGACTCATTCTTCTTATATCACTTTGGATAGTTTGTTGGGATGTTTGATGAGTGTCGATGTGTTTTCCACACTTTTGGAAAACGTTGAGATGTAGAGAGGTGACTTGATAGAAGAAGGAAAGTTGAAGAAATGCATTAACTTGGAAGACTGTGTGGAAAAGGTAGATTGCAACACAAAAAATAAAATTTGGGCATGGGCATTCTTCTTCTCTTGGAAAATATGGTTGAGTGTCGAGCTTGATCATTTCAAGGCATGGGAAGGTCAGAGCAGTAACATGAGTAGGTGGATTGAATTATTGGTGCGATGATGGCTTGGATGTGTAGTTATTAGGAAGTTTCCTATTCAAGAACGTAGATGAAGGGGATTGGGAGAATTTGGTCAAGGAAGTGAAACTTGTGAAATTGATCACAAATTGAGGTGCAAGGGAATATTTGGTTGCACATGAGATGCATGGTGACTTCCTTGACTCTTCAAAGACTTGGATGTGACACAGGCCGCATGGAAAGAAAGAATATTGGTTAATAGTTCCATGAGGTGGGAAGTGGAGTCAAGTAGCCAGAGGAAGACTTCAATTTGGAGAGTCTTCGAAGTGTGGTGGGATAGGGGGTTTCCTTGACAAGTTATTGTGTGGATGGATCAATTTTGGACAATGGTAACCAAATTTCAACATGATAGATGTGCCTTCTCATAGGTGAATAAGGAGTTTGTATAGGCCATCCAACCAATTTGACACCTGGACAAGTCATTGTATAGCATCATGGAAACATGGTCAGACTATGGATATACAGTAGATTCAAATGTGTGATACTTGGACTCTGTGGAAGAACTTCCTAACAGAGTCAGACATAGGAAGTAAGGAAGAAAGGGTAATATTGCCTTGATTTTTTTAGACTGGATGGAGTGATGAATATGCAGACATAAAAGACTAATTTCAACCATGAGGAAGCACATTTCAAGAATTAGACATGAGAGTTTGAATAACTACCCAATTAGTGAAGGAATTGAGGCTAGCATTGTGCAAAGACATGGGATAGTTGGTTGAAGTATGGATGCAATAGTATTTAATAGGGGTTGAACACTTATACATTTTTGGAGTCACAGCAACAATAGTTGATGAAAGAATAGTTGAGGAAACAATAGTAGTCAAGTAGAGTGCGATAGTCACACCAACTTTGTGCAAATATCAATGTGGATGATTGCATGAGTTGTGGAAAATTGGGTCTTCTACTTCACAGGGAAACATGGGGTTTCGAATTTGGGAGAAATTTAAGGTTTCCAGTTCACATGAAACTTGGGGTTTGTAGTTTGCACGAAACTTGGGGTTTCCAACAGTGAATTTGTAATGGGGACATGAGTTCAAGAAGAGACTTGGAGACAATAGATTTTGTGTGTATTGTCTAGGATGACCATGAATTTTGGTGGGGGAGGATGTAAGGCCTTTGTTTTGGAGGGCACATAGAACCTTCAATTGACTCACATGTACGAAGGAAATTTATGGAACTTGGGGTTGATGAGGCGACTTAGAAGAATGATCACACTTGTGGTTGGGTAGGATGTGCGACAAAATGGCTAATTTGGATGGACTATGATGAGGGTAGAGTTGTCTAGGTGACTTGAGGAGGTGAGCCAAGAGTTATATGGATGGGCACTCTACATTTGAGGATTGAACTGGGAAACCATGGTACCTTGAGGCTCAAATCATCCCGGATCATGAATAATGGGAAAAATCACCATGCGAGTGTCTTGGGAATGCCATCTTTGGCCACCTTGTGTGGATGAATTGAGGCGAGGATGAATCATGCGATGAAAATTTTGGGGTTGTGACCCAGCAAACCAACACGATGATGGGCACATCGTGGTGAAGTGTTTATTGGAACCCAAAGTTTTGGGTTAATTTTTCACACGTGCACAAAGAAATCGTGTGTACTCATTCCAAGTTTTTTGCACGCTTATTTCGATTGGTGTGTGTGCCCATTCTAATTTTTTATGTGCCTACGCTAAATGCAAGACGAAGGACAAGAAGTTCACGCTAGACGAAGTTTTGATACTATGTGACAAGCCTAAAATTCTACCAAGTGTGTGTTGGTCTAATGTTTTAGACACACTAGAAATAAATAAACCACATGCCGAAATAAAGAAAGGAATCATCGAGAAATATTCTTGAATGATTATGGACAACAACACAAGGGATCATGGAGCTGACAAAAGATGAGTTAGAGAGGAAATTAATATTTCCTTGATTTGAAAAGGCTACACATGCGAGGAATTTTTTCAATAGAATGATTGGAGCATAACATAAAGAGAGAGAGCTCTCGAGCAAGGAAAGTTATAAAAGGAAGCAGAGACATCAAAAATAGAGTGAAATTATTAGAGAGTTAGACACTCACATAGAATATTCATTGAGTTGGTGTGTTTTGAGCTCAGTCTGAGCCTTTGTAATATTGTAGTGCTTCTAAATATAAGTACTAGTCTTTCCTATGTCTAAAATCTAAAAGAGGATGTGCATTGCACAGTGTGATGTACTTATGGGGAAGTGTATAAAAAGGGATGTAATACTTTGTTTTTGTCGAATATAGTTTTCTTACTATATGTTTGTGCTCCATGGAATGGAAGAAATAATAAATTTGCAACAATTTTGATCTATTATGTGTCATTCATGTGTTTTTTGGATATGTGTGTATTGTTTTACTTAATGATCAACAATAATTTGAAGTTAATGGAGTGCATGAATTCCATCCCAAATGGATACCTATGTGTTTAATCCTTCATCCATGTCACAAGACCATATAGTCTTTATGATCATCATTGTGTCTTGGGTGAGACCTTGTTTGGACTTAGGTGAAGATTGATATGTCGATGCTTTGGGGGTTTTGTTGGTCAGATCTGGATGAACTCTCGGTCTAAAATCCCCAACATTAACAAGGATGCGTGCAAGTGGGAATGACGCAAACAATTTTCCATGACAAGGAAATTTGGTGAGTTGGATCGACCTCACCCAAGTGATGCAACAAATTGACATGAAACGAAACGATGGTTTAGTGAGGGAGAAGCGTATATATAACACAAGATCAATGAGCTAACAAACAATAGCACTCGGGAAAGAAAAAAATAAATACTTCTGAGGTGCATTCATGATCCAGGTGGATATCGATGGCCACCCACCTTTTCCATCTAGCTCAAAATTGTTTTCTGACAATTTTGGCAATTTACTATTTTTAGTAGTTTTTAACTTCTGGGTCCATTTTGAGGGCCTAAATGAAGGTTTTTCGAGATCAATATTCTCAATCATAGCCAAAGGCTTTGATTAAACCCTCAAAATGAATTTCCTCAACAATACATTTCCAGTGAGCTATTGTGCGCCCCAAAAGAAGATCGTATGCCAAAGTTAGGTGCCTGGGAAGTTGATACACCAAACTACCCAAATTGAAGTCCACAAAACTGTTGGATTTTCCTCTTCTGGGGTTATGGTTTTGGATTTTCTTTATGATAAAAAGGCCTTTAGAGCCTCATTGTAATCATATTCTTGCGAATGGAAGTAGAGAACACATCTATTCCCAGAGATAAGTTGCCACCATTCTAGCGAGTCGTTCACTCTGTATTTTTACAGTCTTTTTACATTTTTCACTCATTAATAGAAAATTATGTAATATTGTATCTCTATGTTTATGGTTGCATATCTGATACATTTATATTATATTATTGGATATCTGAGATATCTCTGTACATTTCTTTATTGTACCTCTACTCTCATTTCGTGTCGAAAACAATCCGGATTAGTGGTATCAGAGCAGGCTGCTCTTGATCGTTTTTCAGTGCATGTCCCCGACGAGGTCCGGGTATAGAAAGTTGGGTCTCGAGCTTGTATCTCTTGAGGAAAATTTCTCTCGCACGCCCAATAAACCCTCCATGGTGGAAGGAAAGAAAAATGATGGAGAAGACGATTCTATTAATCTGTTGCTTGAGAAAGCTCTCATACGACAGAGGGACGAAATGATGGAGAATTGTTCCCACATCCTTCAACACCTGTTGATAACAACATGCACGTCTTCATCAAGCAACCACTTTGTAGGCACCTTGTCTTTCAAGGTATAATTTAATTTTTATATTCCCATATTTGAAGGACAAATAGATGTAGATGCCCTAGAAAAATGGTCGAATCTGCTAGAAGGTTATTTCTCTGTTCATAATTTCTCCAACAGGGAGATCACCTTTGCACTTCTTAAGGCTCTCCCCCATGTCAAACATTGGTGGGAAACTTACTGGGAGAAAAGTTCCACATAGGAGTGTGGAAAATATTTGGCTAAGCCCACTTGATATTTTTTTGTGGATGTGGTAAAGGAACAATATTACCCAGTTGGCAACTATGAGGACCAATATATGAGATGGACCACACTACGGCAAGAGAGGGGCCAAGAAGTTCTGGATTTAACCAATACCTTCCATACCTTGCACACTAAGATTGGTATCAAATACTCCGAGAAACATTTGGTTTTGAAATACCATGGGGCTCTACACAAATACATCCAAACTGAAATGGATTTCCTGGGCATCTCATCACTTGGTGTTGCTTATCGATATGCTTTTAAAATCGATTAGAAATTTAAGCACCAGAACAAATGGGAGTTTAGGTCTACAAATCCAAAAAAAACAAAGTATGATAAAGAAGACCCTAACAAATAGTCTCCCAAAATCCAGTCCAAGCCACAAGAAAAGAAGGGTCACAGAAAGACGAAGAAGGACACTGGAAAATGGTGTGATTTCCACAAAATCCCCTAGCACAACACTGATGAATGTTGCTCAAAACCGTCATTGGTGGACGAGATCAAAGACAAGGAGACGAACCCTGATTCAGAATCTAATTCATAAAATATTGATAGAAGACAAATCATCGATGAAGACCCCACTCTATTGTCATGATTGTAACAATTCAACCAGAAGAACCCACGAATCCTGAAGAGGGGGAGCACATTTTTCATTCATAGATGTGGGTGAAGTGGACCTCATTGCATTTTATTGTTGATAGAGGAAGCCATAATAACCTCACCTCAGTAGAGGTCGTCAAACAATTGGGATTGTCGACAAAACAACACCCACAAGAATACAACATTGGGTGGCTTCGCCAGGGAGGAGATCTTCATGTCAGCCAACAGTTTGATTGTCACACATAATCCAACCCTTCAAGGATGATGTATTATGTGATGTGTCCCCACTAGATGTCTGTGATGTTCTATTGGTCCAACCATATATGTGGAAGCACCATGATATCTATGAGTCTTGACCCCATAGTGTCATTGTTACTCTGGGGGTCATCTCTACAGGATACCATAGGTAGTTCTAACTACTATCCCACCTAAACAATGTTGCAAGGTAGTATCTCATACTACAAAATTCATCTTCTTCACAATCTATTCAAAAGGTGAACTAAATGATACTGCAACCACTACAACCTCGGCCCAAGCACCTTCTATCCAACATAAGTAGGTTGAAAAGAATGCAAAAAATCACAAATATTCCTTCTTCACCCAGACATCTCATGTAGCCCGACTAGTTGAATAGATTCAACCCTGCCAACAAGAAGTTCATGACATCCTTCCACAATGCAACGTCTCCAACAAGGCAAGCAACACACCAAGATTCAATCACTTTCCCCTCTCCCCTGGGAACTCAACGCAGTGGAGACCATTTATTCCTAATGAGGGAGAATTGATCCAGGTGGATATCAGTGTCCACCCACCTTTTCCATCTGCCTCAAAACAATTTTCTGGCAATTTTGGCAATTTATTATTTTTAGCAGTTTTTAACTTCAAAGGCCATTTTGAGGGCCTAAATGAAGGCTTTTTGCAATCAATATTCTAAATGATCACCAAAGACTCTAATTGAGCCCCCAAAATTGATATCCTCGATGATACCTTTCCAACAAGCTATCGTTCATCCCAAATGGAGATCGTATCCCAAAGTTATGCCCCTGAGAAGTTGATACACCAAACTACCCAAAATGAGGTCCACACAATTGTTGGCTTTTCATATTCCGTGGTTAGGGTTTTGGGTTTTATTTATGATGAAAAGGAATTTGAAGCCTCATTGTAATCATATTCTTGTGAATGCGAGTAGCATACACATCTCTTCTCAGAGATAAGATGCCACCATTCGAGTGAGTCTTTCACGTTGTATTTTTACAGTCTTTGTACATTTTCACTCATTAAAAGAAAATTGTGTATTATTGTATCTTTGTGTTTATGGTTGCATCTCTGATAAAATTTTGTTATATTATTGGATATCTGATATATCTCTATACATTTCTTTATTATATCTCTGCTCTCATTTCGTGCTGAAAACAATCTGAATCAGTTCGGGAAGAGATGCAGGCTTCCCCAAAGGAACCAAGTCACTCCATCTAGGACACTTGTACTGCCTTGTGAAGATGACGTAGACAGAGTTTGGGAAAGTTCTCTTTGGTCTGAGTTCGGTTGACTTGATGATCTTGGAGTTGGGTAGTGCATGCGACAGTGAGAAGTCTTGCGGTGAAGGTGTGAGATGATTTTGGTTGTGACGATGTGAGGAGGATTTGAGGTGACATGGTTAAGCAATTCAGGAGACTTTCCATATTGTGTATCTTATGTATTGACCCAAGTGCTCTCTTCTTGTATCACACATTGTATTGCACATGTGGTAAAATCTTGTATAATATGAAGTTTTGTACGGGTGTTAGGGACCTATGGTGCCACCCCACTATACTTGTATATATTTCATTTGTTTGTGTATTCTGTATTCTTGGTTCACATATTTGGCTAAGTATAGAACTTGATAAATATATATGTTAAAGAATGCAAGTGAATGTAATGAAGTTCATGGTTGGGTGGTAACCTTGGTGACAAGATCAGTTGAGTGAGAAGACTTTAGTCATGTAGCTCAATGTGTAGATATCGACATACCTTGAGTGAAATAGGCATACTCCATATGGAATACTCTCAGCTTGGTCTAAACATTGAGTTGGAAACATCACGGTGCCACATGACCCTTAGGTGTCGGGAAACTTGGGTGTGCCAAGTTGTGTTGGTTCCTCAGGAAGACTTTGGGGGCGTGAAAATTGGTATCATGGCATAGTTTCGGTCACATACTTGAAGGAACTTGGATAGGAACACTTCATCAATACCTCTTCTACCTAAGTATCACCAAAATATTTGGTTGAGTCAAGCTAGGTTGTTGGGCAAGTAGTAGTCCATTGCAACCTTCATACAGGGTAACTCTTCACAGAGATGTCACAAGTTCGTGACTTGGAAAGTTTTGAAGTGGATGGATGGGATTAGTTTGTATTCAAAGCAGAGGCACTATAATTTTTGTATAGTTTTGAAGGGTGACTTTGATGATTTTGTGTGAGTGGGAAGTGGCTTGTGATGCTTCCTAACTTTTTGATGAGGTGCATTAGAGGAGTCACTGAAGTAGGTTGTGAGGCTATAAAAATTCCAAGTTAGAGAGGATGGATGAGGTTCCTTGGTGCATGGTTTCATTAGACATATTTGGTTAAGGCATGCGATGACTTGACATGTTGTGACAACAATGCCAAATTATGAAACACTTGTGTGGGTATAAGTCTCATTGTTCTAGGTGATGGATGGAGTCAAGAAAAAAAGCTTACCAAGAAATGTTGATAGTCAACCTGAATGGGAAGAACGCATAATGAGTGACTTAGGTGGTGTTCACCCACCTTTGGTATGGGACATTGGATGAGGCAGAGAGATCCTTGGTGAATTGTGGATGATTATGTGATGACTTAGAGATATAGAAGGGGTTGTTGTTTAAGGTTGGCAGGAGGATTAGCTTGGATGTGCATAAAGCATGAAATTTATTTGGGGTGACTCATTCTAGTTAGAGTGCTTTGGAAATTTCATTGGGGTGTTTGAGGACTTCGTATGCATTAGACACACTCATAAAAAAATTTGAGTTGCAGAGAGGTGACTCGATGGAAGGAGGCGAGTTAAATACTTTTCTTAACTTAGAGGATTGTGCAGACAAGCTATATTGTAGCATTAAAAAAACACTTAGACATGGGCATTGTTCTTGGTTTGCATAGTATGGTCAAGTATGAAGCTTTATCATTTCAAATCATGGGGTGGTTGGAAGAGTAGCATGATTGGGTGGATTGAAGTAATGGTGCAATGATGGTTTGGATATGCAGTCCTTGGGATGTTTCATATTCAAGAATGAAGATGAAGAGGATGGGGAGAATTCGACCAAGGAAACTAGACTTGTGAACTTGATCTCAGATTGAGGTGCAAGTGAAGAGTTGGTTGAACGTGCGACACACAATGACTTACTTGACTCTTCGTATACTTGGATGTGCTACAAGCCATTTGTAAAAAAATAAGGTGGACTAATTGTGCCATGAGGTGGGAAGTGGATTCAAGAAACTAGAGGAAGCCTTCATTTTGGAGAGACTTTGGAGTGTGGTAGGGCAAGAGGTTTCCTTGATGAGTTTTTTTTTGGATGGATTAATTGCCGACAAATATGACCAAATTTCAACATGACAGTTGTGACTTTGTACAAGTGAATAAGGTGGTTAGACAAGTCATCCAACCAATTCAACACCTAGATGAGTTAGTGCAAAACAACATGGAAAAGGGGGCATACTATAGACATACAATAGATTTGGATGTGTGATACTTGGACGCTATAGAATAAATTCTTGACGGAGTTGGGCATAGGAAACAAGGAAGTAAGGCTAATATTTCCTTGGTGTTTTTGGGTTGGATAAAGTTACAAAGATGCAGACAGAAAATACTGAGTTTGGGCATGAGGAAGCACATTTCAAGAATTGGACATGACGGTTGTACTAGATACCCAACAAGTGCAGGACTTGAGGCTAGCATTGTGCATAGACATGGAAAAGATGGTTGAAGTATGGATGCAGAAATAGTTATTAGGGGTTCAACATTCATATATTTTTTGTGTTGCAGCAGAAGCAACAATAGCAAGGTAGAGTGTGATCATCACACAAAAATTTCAGTAGAGAGTAGTGTGGATGATTGCATCAGTTTTGGAAACTTGGGGTTTCCACTTTGCAGGGAAACTTGGGGAACGAGAGTTGTTGGTTGGAATTGTTGTGGGGGTTATCAAACAACTGAATTATATATTATTTTGATGTAATAATTTATATTTGTATACATGTACACCCATATGGTGATATGCACTAAGGAGAATGTAAAATGTAGGGGGAGGGGATTGAAACACCCCAATTTTGATCCCTAATGTAGCATTGTATAGTTGTAAATATTATGAATGGTCACAGTCCAAGAGATGTAATATGTAAACATTGTACATTGAAAATAATGAAATGAAATACACCGTCGACTATAGACAATTAAATACTAGAGTAATGGGGGGCTATGATTCCATAAGAGAAGGGGATTAATGGGGGTTTTCAGGGGGTTTCATATGCCTTGAGTCATAAGACATCTTCATTAATTAGTTTGACATTTATCCATTTTTATCTTTGACTTATTAAGCACTCAATAATTGAATTCATGTAAGATGTTGACTGAGGAAGTCATCCCACTTAGTTATGACAACAAGGATTGAGTGTAACCATTTTCTAGGGGAAAAGTAAGATTCAAGTAAGAATGGAAAAAGAGGAAGTTAGAGTAGAGGAAAAGAGTGGTTTTACAATTAACAAGAAATGAAGTAAACAAGAGAGGAGTGTTGAAGAAGAGTGGCTAACCATAGTGGGTATTGAAGACAACTTCTTGAAGCTAGAAATTATGCTGAGAATAAAGTTGTTATGCTTGAGTAATTTTCTCTTGAGAAAATTACCTAAGAGCAAGTGGGGTTATTGTGTGAGCACTCCTATTGCAAATGCATTTCATTGAGCCCCTAGTAGAGATATTTATGGTCGATCTGTGTTGGATCCCTAGAGTTGATTTAGATTCTCTGAGGGACTATGGTGAAGAGAACTAAATCTCATCTCTTGGGTTGTGCAAACTGATGGAGAAGAGAGATGGGTGGTTGGAATTGATGTAAGAGTCACGTCATTTTGTTTTTAGTGAGTTTTGAGATGTTACAATGTACTATAGACACTCGTAGGAGCCTATCAATTCTTGTGGACTCATAGCCCCATCTCGAGGGTGGATTATTATAGAGAGAATTGGTGAAACAAAGCCTATGGTTGGGGGGAATGTCCTTGGTCTTCAATTGGTTGTGTAAACCATTTTTTTTTAAATATAAGTGTTTTAATTACTGGGTCATTTATAGATTTATGATATGACTAAATGATGTAGTTACTCTTCATTTTAAAATGTCATTGTGTGCATGTTTAATTCAATTTCATCCATGATTTTAATTATTAATGATATTAGAATGCTTGTATGTCATGCTACACATATATTTCCAGATTTGAATTGATATGTTAGTTGATTTGGTAGTAACGGGACCCAACAAGGGAGATGGGTACGTTACAAGTTGGTATTAGAGAAAAAAATTTGTGGTAGTGTGCCTCGATGAGGATCTAGGAACGTTACAAGATCCTATATCCCAATGGTAAGAATTAGGTTTCATTTGATTTCCAACCATCTCATTCAATTTTTCTGTTCCATTTTTGTTTACAAGCAACCTAGGGTTTGTAGCTTTGAATATTTATAGCTAGGTTGTATTTCCAAGTTGGTATGAGGTAACAAGTTTATATCTAGCTATAAAATTGGGTTTTATTGCAAGTTGATATCTCCATGATTGCTCTAACATAATTCTTTGCAAGTTTTTTGTTAGATCTAGAACGCTTATTTCAAATTTATGGATAGATCTAATTTAATACTTCACTCATTCAAATCAATGCATTAGTTCACAAAATTCTATGGATGTTTCAAGAGTTTAATTTTAATGGTTTCTTATTTCGAATTTAACTAACTAAAGAAGGTGGAACATATAATTTTTGGTTTTCTCCATTGCATGGTAATCAATCACTCATACATAGTAGAACACTTCTTAGTAGTCTCTAAGTCATATTTCATACTTTTGTCTCTAAGTCATTTGCTAGATCTGAAATCTTGTCTCAATATCACACTAAATCGACTTGTTTATCCTCTGAATGACTTATGAAGGGGGATGCTAATAACTCATAACTTCACCACTGGAAAACTTCCTTTTTTACAGCTAAATCAACATTGTTGAAGCTCTAATGTGTTTCATGGGTTAATCCACATAGTTTGAGCATACAAACGATTTTTTCTAAAATGACTGAATTGTGAAACATCTAAAGGATTTAAAACGTTAAGTTGTTGAGATAAATTTTCACTAAATCCGATCCATGATATTTGTTAAATACAATGTAACCTCAACATTCTGACTGTACACTGCCAGTTGTCCTGGCCAACTATAATTTCTATTCTTGATTTGCTTGAGCCTATTTAGCTCATCTATTTTCCCATTGCATAGTACTCCTTCAGACTTACTTCTCATTGTACTCTTCTTCATACATTCTAATATACTGTTTTCTGTTCTATTCTTTCTCTCTGCATTTCTTGCTTCACAATTTATCATGGTATCAGAGCTTCAACAGTAAGCCTCTTCACACAGGCTGGAGAGCAACACGATCCTCAAATAGAGCATAGTTGCATGGACCTTGAGAGAATTTTGACATAGACTTTTCACAAGGCTTGGAGAGTTGTCCATCATACTCTCTAAAGATCCTCGCAGGAAAATTCCACGAGGAAAAATACCGTCATACGCTCAAAATATCAGTGTAAGAAGCTCATGCGAGGTCGCATAGCGTAAAACGCTTGAAAGATCGAGGAAGAAGAGAGTGCAGAAGAAATAAACTTTAAATATTCTTGTACAATTTTCAAGAATCATCAAAGATTTACAAAGAAGAGCTGAGGGAGGCGGGAACTCTTGAAGAATTCAAAGAATTCATTCAAATTCGCTAAAGATTCATGCAGAATGTAGAATCATTTAAAGATTTACGGGAATTCTCTCAAATATGTCAAAGATTGCAGCAGAGAATAAAGAAATCGTGAAATTCTTTCAAATCCTTGAAAGATTCACAAATGTTTCTTTCGCAGAAAAAAATCCTTGTAAAGGAAGTAAAGAATGCATCTTAGGTTCAAAGAACAACCATCGCAGCCGTAAGATTTTTCCTACGAACAGATCTGAGGCGGAAATCTAGTTCAGAAGGGACAAGGAGAGAGGGAAAAGACGAAAGATTTTCAGCCGTCAAGTCTTGCGCAAAGGACCGACAACAGTTGGATCAGCGAGAAGGTGCACGAGGTTTAGTCTTCTGAAGTGCACTGGAGAAATTTCAACTTGTGAAGTCACGAAATCCCGACATCACATATCGCGAATCCCGATATCATGAGCTATTCTGGACCATTGGATCGCGAAAGATCGTGAGCTGTCGATCTTATCCCATCGCAAAATCGGGGATCGAGAGTTGGAAGAGCGAAGGAGACTGCTCTCCAAAACTCCGATATGTGAAATCTTGATATCGCAAATCGTGAAATATTGAAAAGATCACGGTCATCAATTTTTTCGGACACATGGCGAACATCGAAGAAACCATCGGCATTTCGGCTACTGGGGTTTCAAGTTGACAGAGGATTTGGAGTCGCAAGTCGCTAAATCGCGAAACGATGAGGACCGTCCATATTGAGGGGACACATGGCAACACTCTAGGCCTTCGGGGAATGTCCCGAAAGGAAAGGGCCATCGGCATATCGGGATTTGGCATTTCGCGAATCCTGAGGACAAGAAGCATGAGCATTTCCAGAATCGGTTTTTTGGGAGTCGAGAGACCAAGTGATC
>SNQJ01S0008330.1:41707-55020 GCA_010110895.2 Picea sitchensis | reverse complement strand
TTATCCACGTATGGCACAAACTTCCAATGCCTTCTAATCATTCAAATGCACCAACTTCTTGTACTGCCTTCAATAGTTTCATAGGTTTTATCCATCCTGAGCTTTCTCACAACTTCGAGTCTGAATGAAGACCCTTGAACGCACTCCTTGTGGAAACCTCCAAACACTTGAAGTGTTGAATTCTCTCCGACTTTGCGCACACTCTACAACAATGGTCTCTCAATACTTTTCTCAAGTTTGAAACTATGAGATTTTCCTCGGTCTACACACTCCTTGCATGACTCCTGTGCCTGACTGCACTTCTAGGTTAATGAGGAAAAAAGCTATCTCTCTTGAGCTTTCAGAGACAACCCTCTGAACACCTTGTCAACGCACTCCTCATGGACAATTCAATTGCACTCCTTGCAGGAACTCTTGCTCAGATAGAGAAACAATTGAAACTCATTCCTCTTACTCTCTCTCTCTCTCTCTCTCTCTCTCAGATTTCAAACATTCAACAAGAAATCATTCATACATAGCATAAAAGCAAATGTACAGCAGAAAGAGTAAAACATTCATGAGCATAACATTCATAGATGCATACACAGAGAATATATGAACACCATGAGTCTGAATCACAGCTTTCTTGTATTAGTTCAGAACTTCTATACATGGAGTTAGCTACACAACTCTCTCTGTTCCTCCTCTATGCTCTCCTGCTCTTCATCATAATATTACAATACAAAATAAATGAGGGTGTCTATATTCCATTTTCCCTCTCTCATTCTAAACTGTCTAATATATGCATTAAATATACCTACTAACATAAATGCCTTCTTAGTCCTTTAGACAAGAGTGGGTCACTCAAGGTCTGATTACAATCTAATAGTACGCCTCTCCTTAACTATCACATTTAAGTTTGGCGCATCCAATCTTCAAAATTTTTTAAACAATGTATCATGTGCTCAAAATGTGTTGTGGTTGCCCCACGCTCGCTTGATGTTGGCGATGTTCCTACATCAAAAACCATGTCCCATACCAACTGTCTAATAATTTCCTGCCACGTGTCATATGACCTGCCATGTCATCATTCGTACGGACTATACAGACTGTACAATCAGTATCCCTTTTTTTTGCATGTTTGCCATTTTGAAAAGAACGCGATATCTCTCGCTCCCGACGTCTGTTTGAACCCAAACGAGTTGTGTTGAGTTCACAACGACGAGGCCTATGATCTCGTTTTATTTGAAGCAATTCCGAGAACTTTGAATTTTTGAGCAAAATTTGATCCCCTGATCAATTGACACACAAAGCCTCATTATAGGTGGAGACTTGAAATTTACTCTTTCATTGTGAGAGGTTTGGGGGGCCAGGCCCAGACAAGACCCACATGAAGGTTTCTTCCTTAACTGGATAGAAAAGTATAAGCTGATAGATATTGAACCAACCAAATTATCCCAAACATGGAGGAATGGTCGAAAAGGCCAGTATGCAGTGGGAAAATTTCTAGATAGGTTTCTTTTATGAGAATATTTAATGATTCAAAATTGGAATACTAAATACAATGTTTTCATAGAGGGTTTATCAGATCATATGCCAATCTTTCTGGAGATAAAACCTTCCATCTCTCGTCCACCCTCTCCGCTAAAATTAAATCATGCATAGCTAAAAGATAAATAATATCAGACGTTAGTCACCCACTTATGGTCACATTTAAATGATGACTTTGAGTCCTCATACATGTTTCATCTCCCCTTAAACATCTCCAAGGTGATGTGAGGAGCCAAAAAGTGGGTCATTGAGTTTAATAAAAAATATTTGGAATAACTAAGTTCTATCGAATCCAAGTTAAGTGAAATCCTAATAGATGACAGTGTGATTCAAAATTTGACTTCTGTAAGGGAAGACCTAAACCTTCTCCTTGAAAAAGTATAGGATATCCTAGCCTATGAAGAAACCAAATGGTGTATCAAGAGGCATTCCATCTAGCTTAAGGAGGTAGACACAAACACAAAGTTCTTCCCTAACTATGCCCATTAGGAAAAACAAATCAACACTATCTGGGAAATATAGAATAGTAGAGGGGAAATGGTTTCCTCCTTTGATGATATGGCAGTTGTTGGTCAAGAACATTTCTTATATCTATTCAAAGAGCCTCCATGATTTCTAATTCAATACATTCTGAAGGTAGTCATGCTCTATCCAAAGCTTGTGTCCGACTAAGAAAACACCTCTCTGAAGGAATAAATCATAGAAAAATAAATATTGACTACCCTCTTGACTTTCCAAAAAGGAAAAATACGTGAGACATATGGCCTAATGGTCGACTTCTTCAAATTAGGATTCTTTGATATGTTGAAGATCGATTTGGTTAAATTTTTTAATGAGTCACATAGTAAAGGGAAACTCTGGAACTCTTTGAACAATACTTTTATGGCCCTTATCCCCAAAAAGAAAGACCCTAACTCTTTCTCAAACTTTCACTTGATTTATTGCTGTAACCTAATATATGAGCTCATAGCCAATATTATGGCCTCTCGTATGAAGCCAATTTTTAATAGATATATTTCTCTGGAAGAATTTGTATTCTTGGACATGTGCCAAATTCATGACACGGTCTCCATCACTCAGGAATTTATCCATTCCATGAAAACCAAGAAAAAACTAGGTTTTATTATGAAACCGGATTTGGAAAAAGCATTCGATAAGGTAAACTAGACTTTCGTTCGGTTGGATTTGATATAGATGAGGATAAACTTATTGATATTCAACTAGGTTATGGGATGATTATAGTCATCCTCCCTAACAATTCTAATCAACAACTCTCTCTCTCCTTTTTGTTTGTTTGTTTAGAGGACTCCGAAAATGATGTCCACACTCTCCTTTTATTTTATGGCTTGTTTCAGATGGAATTATCAAACTTATTTCTCAAGAAAATAAAAGGAATATTTTAAAAGGTTTAAATGTTGCTTTGGACATCTTCCTAACTCATTTGTAGTTTGTTGATGATGTAATCATTTTTGGTGCAGGTTCGACTCAACAAGTTAATGCTTGGGATGAAGTTTTCGATATATTTTTCTTGGAAAATAGAATGCATATTAGTGTGACAAAATTAGTGGTGATTACAAATATTTTAGAGGATGAAGTTATAAGTCATCTCGATCTCAAAATGTAGTTTGAAAGAAAAAGGCCCAACGATGGCCTTAAGTACCTTAGCTTCGATCTTAATCCCAATTCTTACTCCTATGAAGATTGGTCATGGTTACTCTATAACATCCAAGCCAGAATCTCCTCGCGGGCTCACCATTGGTTATCCAAAGGTGGCAGGTTGGTCTTAATCAAATCATTTTTTAGCAGTATTCCAGTTCATTGGGCCACATTAGCCAAAATCCCTAGAGGTTTCCTCTCCAAGGTGAGGAAAACCTTCTTTCATTTTTTATGGAGAGGAAGTAAATATATTGGTGGCCTGCACCTGGTCATGTGGAATAGAATAGAAAATCCCAAGGAACATGGTGGCTAGGGATTCAAGAACATTTTCTGTTTTTTCTCTAGTCTGGAAACTAAAAGTGTGTGGCGGTTGATTCAAAATAATTCTTTTTGGGGGGAAGTTATTATAGCTAAATATTTCCTAGACCAATCTATATAAGACTAGATAAGGATGTCGAGGAAGTTTGGGACATGGGGATCAATCAGATGTAATTCCTTGATGGAGGCCTACCCAATTATTGGCAATTGGCTATGATGGAAAATTTGTAGTGGACAAAGAGTTAGGATTGGGGAAGACCCTTGGATCGAGGAAGGAKATGGGTACAAAATATTGGATGAGTTGGTCGAAGATATGCACCTTAGAGGAATTTATTCAATATGGGATGCCCACCTTCCTAGTCTAGATACAGTAGAATGAAGTAAATGGAATGACATAAAATTGCTAGATTTGGATGGAAATAAGAGAGAATAATGGAACTCCTTCACAGATATTTTATACTCGAATTTTATTCTTTTAAAGGAATAAGAAGATTACTCAATCTGTTGGGAAAAAAATGCAAAGAATGCTTCTTTTTTTGCAAAGTTAGGATTTCATATGTTAGCAGAGAATGACTGGGTTGGAGAAAACAAACTATGGTGGTCCTGGATCTTGAAGATAAATGCTCCCCAAAAGGTAAAAATATTGGCTTGGTTGTGTGTAGAAAATAAAAAATTAACCTAGGATAACAAAGTAAAAAGGGGTTGGATGGGTCCAAGCTARTGCATCCTTTGTATAGAAAATGAGGAGTCAGTGCAAAAATCGTTTGTTGAATGCTCTTTTGCAAAGAAAGTGTGGTCTGGGACATGCAAATTGTTGAAATGCGGATCGCCAACACTGKAAGGGAATTTAAAAGAGTGGATGATCCGATAGCTAGAGGAAGAGAAGGAGAAACCTTATTATGTAATGCAATTGTTCTAGGTATATTTCATATGGTGGGTGCATAAATCTCTCACTTTATAGAATACATTCATTCTAGTTTAAGCAATGGTAGGCCTAGTTCAAAAATTGTCTTATGAACATATCGTCAAAAGAAAACATCAGTTACTAAGAGTCATCACAGATCCTGAGAATGACAGAGATGTGCTTTGGAGCTTATTTGATGGGGCCAGTCAAGGCCATCTGGCGCATTGTGGAGTATGGGTGGTTTTCTTCATCTAATAAAATCATTTTTACAATATCCTTTACACTCCTGGTCATGGATTGAATAGAAAAGTTGAGCTGGCAACTTTATGGGCACTCATGTTTATGGTAAATTCTTTAAATCTTTGCAAGGCACAAATTTTCAGAGATTTCAAAATTGTGGTGGAATGGGTAAATGGTAAAGGGGATATTGTGGTGGCTTTTTTAGCATCTTGAAAATCCCAAGTCAAGGTATTTCTCTTGGCACTGGAATGGTACTCATGCAAACACATATTTAGAGAGAAATTAATGCAATAACATACAAACTCTCCAAAGATTCCCTAGAGCTTCATGAAAATACATTTTATTTTGAGTATTTTGAAGGGGGTACCCATGGAGGGCATGCAATTTTATCTCTAATGATTTTAGAATGACCATGAAGAGGAAAAGGAAGATTGTGGAAAAAAACTATTTTGTAATGAAATAAAGTAGAGAGAAGAGACATGAAGATTAAGTAACAAGTTTTTTTATGGAAATAAATAGGATTGTTGCAATGGAAAGTAGTCCTTAAAGGACCATAGTATGTATACTTTGTTTTATGAAATATAAAGTTTTTTCTTTGTCGGGAAAAAAAATATGATATAACATCTTCTAATTATAGATTCATAATACAATAAACAAGGAAAATAGGTGATTTCATAGAAGATCATAGAAATATTAAATTATGCTAGTGCATTAGCTTTCTCTCAATATGTTCTACCTAAGCCTAATTATGTAATGTATTTTCTCCCAACTAACTCTTAGAGTTCTCCTTCTCTCAAGACCCATCCTGTTATGTAAAATAGTATATAAGGATGTGAAGATTGTTGTTACGATATTCTCATGCAATTAATTCTATGCATTTATTTTTTCCTACTTAATACCAAGATAGGGAAGGGTTTGAACTCAATGAAAATCAAACAAATAGAGGATAATTTTAACACACTTCAAACAATCGATAATGTACAAATAAAACTAGTTTCCCCTTCCTGGTCTATCAAATTTAAACTGAATAAATTTGGTTTTATCATTCCTAGACTTTTGGAAAGCCTATGGGAACAACCTTAGTTTTAACCTTCATAAGATTTATCAAATAAAGATAGTATAAATTATTTTATTGAAAATGACCATTCCAATTGCATTACTTCCATGGATGCTTTTCTTTCTTCTTAGTAACTTCCTTTCTCGATGTAGCAACCAGTAGACACCAACCAATTGATAAGGGATCATATAGGAAAGAAAAAAAGTTCAACAAACAAGTGTCTAGGACCTAAACCAACAACTTTAGAGATTATAATTCAACACACAAACATAATATTTCTCATATGTGTTCTCTCTCTAATTCTTTGAGAGCCTTTCTTATTATGAGAATAAGATACTCATGGCCTTTTCTCCTGAAGGTGGGAGACCAACATCATCCTCAAGAATGGTGCTTTGGTTGGGAAGAGTTAATCACACTACTCTTAGGCTCATACTTTCTATTAGTTTTACTCAAAACCTATTTACCTTTCTGTAGGTTCAATGAACTTATCCTAATTCATCCATTATACTTTTTTAACTTTAGCAACCATACATTTGCCTCAATAAATTGACCATGTATCCAAGAATCATTGATCCCTAGATCAAATCAATTTAGACATATCTTTAATAATCAACGAGAGTCATCTAATCATGCAACAAACTTCTCTTTAGTGGTCGGACTCAACAACATGAATTCCATTAAAACTTGAATTCTAATTGATTTTTCGATGGGTGAGTTAATTTAGAGTTGGGAAGAAACCCTTGGACATCATTTCACCATACATAGAATTTCGATCATGGTGGAACCATGATTATTCCTACATTTCTATTAGATTAATGTCAAATTTGTTAGCAAAAAGATGGTGTTTTTGGTATAAGATTAGTTGTTTCCTAATGAGTTAAGTTATAATAAAATTCTTTAATAATTTAAAATAAGATTGAGGTAAAAGGTAAGGTTAGGACTCTAAAATAACCAACTCCTAGAAAAGATTGTTCTTTGGACTTTCTAGCTCTAACTAAGATTTGAGTATTATAATATGCTTGAGGTTAAGCCATAATTCATTTTTGGTTTACAATTAAAGAATAATTATAAAATATCAACATCATAAATTAATATACAAATCTCAAAGATGCGTAAAGTCTTATTGTGGTCTATATATATAAGAATGATTGATGTTTTTAGAGGTTGGTATCATTTCATTAAATATTTCAATGGAAATCAATGTTGAAGGACCACTATGAGGTATCTATTTTCCACTGACATAAAGTAATCATTGTAGGTTGAGCCGACCATCAAAATAAATCAATGTTGAAGGATAATGTTGGGTAGTTGGATAATGAGTGGTTTAGTCCCATTTAGTTATTGTTTCAAATTCTGTGGGGGATTTTTGTGACATCCCAGTCCTTCGTAGAATTAATAATAAAATCATCAATATAAATTTCCAGTATCAGCCATAAATTTGAGTGTGAGTGCTCAAAGATGTATATAATTCCACCACCAAATGGACTTGATCGTCCATGTATTGGAATTGATTCGTCGAGGGTCACACACAGTGAAAAAAGACATAGGGAAAACCAAAACGCACCCCATGAACAACAATGAAAAACTAATCGTGTGCCACGAACCTGAAAAACCAAGAGCAGTAAAATAAAATACGACAGTATATTAAACGCCTGCCACACACCGCATGAACACTAAAATACAACAGTGAAAACCCAATAGCATTAAATAAATTGGGCATTTATCTGATCCATCATGATTAGGCTAATCATGTTAGTCACCATTTTTAATGAAGAATAACCATGTTTCTTCATGTAAAAATATCAAATCTTGGTCTCTTTTCATTTATTATGACTACGAATATTATGAAGATATCAAATCTTGTCCATATAAATCATATTTGTAACTAAAACCTAAGTCTTTTTTCATTAGGTGTAATTATTTTACATTTTTCTAATAAAATTTTTAAATGAGTGTTTGCAATTTGCATTTCAGTAATAAAATATTTTAAATTGTTTTTTTTGTGTTGACATCTTATTATTATATAAAAACTATTTGTTGATATATAACATGAAAAATCCATAAAACACTTGGATTATATAGACTCGATCACTCAAATTTATAAATTAAACAATTTCTCACTAAATATTGTGAAAATCATATACATATGATGTTCAAAATAAATAAATAAATTCCTTTTTAACATTTTAGAAAAAAATATTGTAAATATCAAAACTAAAAAAATATTTTTTATATTATTCATAGATTATTAAGGTTAAAAAAATATTATAAAAACCATTTTACATGTCATGTTCAAAAGCAATAAAGAACCCCTCTTTTTTAGTGGTCAAGTAAATGAGCTATCGGTTTTTTAGTGGACCAAGGACTACTAAGTAAATGAGCTATTGGTTTTCATTTAAGAATTTTTTATTTTCTATTCTTTCTATCAAATCAAAGCAATTGATTATTTGATTTAGGTTGTGTCAATGGTTATGATAGAGAATATTGGATATTCCTTTAAAGCATAAATTAGAAAGAGAGAAAGTCCTCTCAAGATCAAGATAACGCTTTTTTTTAAACCTAACAAATTATACTATACTTTTCAATTATCTTGTAATTGAGTATATATTTATTATTAATTATATAATTTGCAAGTCATGGTAATTATTTAATTATTTTTTAATTATGAGTTTAATTTATTTTGGTTTTTTTTTACTTTGAAACTTTTATTTATTTTTTAAATCTAAATTTAATAAACTTTAGCATATATCTTTTTCATTTTTCATCTTATGATTTTGCATTTTGAAAACCTCATTTTATATCTATCTTCCATTGCAAGTTGTAACACTATTCAAATGACATTCAAACATATTAGAACATGTATATTATTGGGAACCACTTGAGATCTTTCCCATTTAAATGTAGAAGCATTTTTTTTCATGGTCAAAGAGCCATTCATTTGACTAATTGTCCACCATATCAAAATGGGACAAGGCATCATTTTGTAAGATAGCTTATTGATGGAGGTGGAATGGTCCACATTGGAGCAAATTGTGCAGACATGTTCATGTAACCAGTATTGTTAGAGATGTTGCGGTGGTGTTTGGATTTTCTTGGATTGCAAGAAAGGTGATGATTGATTCATTGGGAAAGGTATTAGAAAATTTGTTTTCAAGGTGGATATTGTTGGGTGGTGACTGTTGGAGATATTACACACACCTAGGATTTTCATTTCTTTTTATTTTCCTAAGTTTACTTGTCTATGTTGAGGGTCCCTTAATGTGATATATTATCCCCTCATTGAGGATATTATCCCCTAGACAAGGGTGCCACATACCCGCCATTCAATCCTTAGTTACCTTTCAGTTAGACTAGTTGAGTGAAGTGTTACATGTCAACCTTGGCTTTATCACCAAGTGTTACATGATAACCTTGGGATCATCACCATGAATGAACACTTTCATTGGGATCATCACCAGTAAATCACATTCCACATGTGCAAGTGAGTTCCTCCTCATTTCACTCTGGTTTATCTAAATAATTGATGATCACATGGCCAGTTAACTAGGAATAGGTGGTATTTGAATCCAATGACTATCGATGTGTGTCAAATCTCTCTAGAATACTCATAATGTGCATTATCCTAGCTCCTATGGGGAGTTAGTTGTTTCATATAGATTATATTACTTGCATTTTAATATTCTCTTACTCGGATAATATAAATTCTATCATTCTTTTCTCCCACTTTTGTCTTCTCTCTTCATCCATAATTGCAAGTTGTGTATGTCTCATTGTTAGATAGATCTTCTATGCAGGTATCTCATAAAATATACATGGTATCAGATCACATAGGCCACTAACAAGGATCATCATCAACACTCTGTTGAAAGTACGGAAGAAGGAACAAAGCAGTAGGAAAGATGGAATTTCTCCCATCTATAATTTTAACGACATATAACTGCTTCGAATGGAAGCTAATAATTCTACACCAACTTAGGGGTAGAGGTTTGTATCAAATAGCCATGGCCATAGAAGACAAACCCACTTCAACAGTGGAAAAATACAAGTACTTCAACTGCATGGATGAGGGTCAAAGTATCCTATGCATGTCTATTTCTCCCGACATATGGTTTCAAATCGATGCATGCAAAATTCCAAATGAGATATGGACAACCTTGGATGGTCTCTTTGGAAATAAAGATGAAATGAGGGGCCATTTCCTTGAAGTAGAACTGAATTCCTTGGACCCGAAGAAATTTGACAATATACAAGATTTCTTCACCAGATTTAAATCTCTCCTTCATGAATTTATAGGTTATGGTATTGACAAATGAAAATAAGAAAAACAACTGGTTCTTTCTATCATGGAAAAAATTGGACTAGAATATAGTGTATTTGTCTCCACATTTTATTCTAGCAGATTCACCGCAAGACCTACCCAGGCCATGCTTTCATTATCATAGTTCATTGAGGATTTGACATAAGAGTAGGATAATCTCATTCAGATGGTAATAATCAAAGGCCCCGAGGCACATGCACTTTCTTTTCATGATGGCAATAGCTCTCAAAATCCTAAATAAAAACTAAAAGGAAAAAGAAAGGTGCATGAAGAGCCAAAGAAGGAAGGGTTCTCCAAACCCTTCAATTATTCCTCAGGTTCCAAAGGTGGAAAATCCAAGCAAGGTAAGAAGTGTGGTTACTGTAATCACAAGAACCATCCAAAATTTGCATGCATGAGAAGAAAGCATATATTATGGTTAAAATAATTTAGAAGAACATTCTCAGGGACTTCATTCCTGAGCTTCCCAAGAAGAAGTAAGAAGATCAAGCCCTTGAGAAAGGTAACCCTCATGCATCAGTATCTATCCATTCTTCTCGTGACACATGTATTGTAGATTTAGGTGCTTCCCATCATAAGGGAACCATAAAGGATATTATATCTTTTGTAACTGCATTCATGTGGCATCATATCCTCATGGGTATGACGCTCCAATCAAGGTCACTGGAAAAGGGAGAGTGGAACTTGATCATGGAATATTTGAGAAAATTTTGCATGTTCCTAAAATTTCCATGAATATAATCTTGGTGTATCATATTACACACTCAGGCTAAGGAAAAAAGGTGGAGTTCACACCAGACTCTGTGTCCATATTCGACATGCAAGACAACTCCAAGATTTTTGTCAAGGAGGTAAATCATTAATATTGGTTATACACTTTCACTAAGTTTATTGAACCTGATTCCTCTATACTACTTACACATGATAATGACAATTATGGCATGAGAGTTTTGGTCACCTGAGCTTCAAGTACATGAAACAACTTAGAAATACGGGGATGGTCACTGGGTTACCTGATATCCACTTTTCTGAAGTTGTTTGTGAAGGATGTGTCCTTGGCAAGCATCCTCGAGAGAAGTTGTAGAAGGAGAAGGATCACAAGGCCTCCTCTCCATGGGATTTGATTCATAGTAGTCTCATGGGTCCATTCCCGCATCCATCCATCAACAAGGAAAGGCATGTGCTTACATTTTTTGATGATTACTCACATTCTACTTGGGTGTCGTTTCTTAGACATAAGTCCAAGGTATTTGAGAATCTCAAATACTTCAAAGAACTTGTTGAGAATTTATTAGGGAGAAACATAAAATCCCTCTATATAGATAATGGGGGGGGAGTATGTAAACAAATATGTTCAAAATCTTTGTCTTGAGGTTGGGATATAGTTGCAACACATAGTACTATATGCTCCACAACATAATGGGTTTTTTTAGTAGAAAAAAAAATCTCTCAAAGAGATGGCCAATTGCATGCTACATGCAAAGACACTTCCTCCCAAGATTTTGGATGAGGCACTTAACTCTATGAATCACATTCATAAAAGATCCCCTCACATATATTTTAAGTACAAGATTCCTTTCAAGGCTTGGAGCAACAACAAACAAAAATTCACCCACTTCTGTATCTTTGGATCACTAGCATGGGCCCACATTCTTTCTAAGAAGAGGAAAGCATTACATCCATACAACCATGCATGCATATTTGTCAGTTATCCTGATGGTGTGAAGGGATATAGATTACTTGATCCCTCTACAAATAATATCATCATTGAGAAAAGTGTCCAGTTTGAGGAAACTCCCCCACATCCTCCACATGAGACACATGCAAAGGATTTTGTACTTCCACCATTTGTGCATGATGATTCCACAAACCCAGATCACACCATAGCTATGAGTTATGATATAGAGTCATAGGATTCAAAATATACAAATAAACAATCAGAGCATTCAGATGCACAATCAAAGCATTCAAATTCACAATCAGTACATGTAGATGAGGAGCCATAGTAGATGCCCAAGTGGGCACAATCCACACTTCAGGATGAAGGAGACCTTCTTGGGGATCCAACAGATCTAAGGAGGACCAAATATTAGTTTGAGGATTCTCCTCATGTAATCATTTCCATTCAATCCTCAATGCATTTTTATTTTTATATAGTTCAGTATTCAGACCTGAAGTCCTACAGAGAGGCTGGAGGCCCCTTCTGGGAAGAAACCATGCAGGTTGAGTACAACTCTCTTCTCGAGAACCAGAGTTTGGATTTGGTTTCACTTTCTTCAAAAAATAATATTGTCAGATGAATATGGGTCTAGAGGACCAAAAAGGTAGCGAACGGATAGGTGAGAAGAAACAAGGCAAGATTGATTGTCAAGGGATTTCAACAAAACCACGGGATTGACTATCATGAGACTTTTGCTCCAACAGAAAAGTTGGATTCTATCAAGTTGGACCTTGCCATTGGAGCAGTCAGGGATCGAAAATACATCAGATGGATGTGAAGAATAATTTTTTTCACTGGGATATCTTAGACACGATTTATATGGAACAGTTGTGTGGATTCATACATAATTCATATTTAGTGTGTCAACTAAAAAATTCACTCTATGGCCTCAAGCAAGTGCCTAGAGCATGGTATGTAAATATGGACTCCTAGTTTGTCTCTAAGAATTTTGTTAGATGCAAATCCAATCCAAATGCCGACATGTTAAGGACCATTGACTCACTTATGATCCTAGTCCTATATGTGGATGATCTCTTTATCATTGGAAGATCATTCTCAATGATTGCTACGCTAAAGGGATTTCTTCATGACAAGTCTTTTATGAAGGACATGGGTCCACTCCATTTCTTTCTTGGTCTCAAGATCAGCTAGGATGCTTCAAGAATCAAGCTATATCAGGCTAAGTATTCTCAAGATATTATGGATAGATTCTACATGACAGACTGCAAGTCTTCACCTACACCCTTATTATCTAGGGTTATACTTGAGGATGGTCAAGATACACCAGTGGCGAAAAGAACCTTGTATCGAAAACTCATGGGGATTATTTTGTATCTCGCCCACACCCAACCAGATATATCATATGCAATAGGGATAGTCTCCAGTTACATGTAGGAGCCACATGATTTACACTAGAATGCTTCCAAGCGCATCCTTAGATACGTTCAGGGAACCATCAATTATAGAATCCACTATGCAGTGGGTTGCAAGTTGGATCCCATATCCTTCACCAATTCTAAATGGGCTAGCGATGACACCAATATCAAGTCCACCTATGGGTACATGTTGA
>SNQJ01S0008330.1:29946-41697 GCA_010110895.2 Picea sitchensis | reverse complement strand
CTTTTCTTGTTCTTTCATCATCCTTTCATTGTCGGCCTTGCAGATTTGCAGTTCAACCATGAGACTCCTCACAGTCTCGGCTAGGTCTGGAGGTGTTCCTATTGCTCTTCTTTCATCAGATTCTTCATCTCTGTTGTGGGAGCCTTCTCCCACCTCTTGATGAGTCACCATACTCTACATCTATAGATTCCCGCGGTTGATCATCTGCTTGAGTGAAAAGAAAAATGTTGGTTATTGGTCAAGAGTTAAATACATTTTTATAATTTGTGCATAATTTATAACTCTTTCACATGCATACACAGTCAGGTCCTCATTTTCCAAGTTTATAATCCTGGACAAGAGAGTTAAGTTAGGGGGGTTACTCCTTGTAGGAGTGCTTCGAACAACCCTTATGTGCAATTCGTTCATGAGCCCAATTAGGCCGAGTGTTGTAACCATGCTCTGATACCACTTTGTCACACACCCGCTACTCAAAATCAAATTTTTTCATTGATTCCTCAACAGTCAAAATCCCCGAAGCTTGGAACCGTGAAGCGCCGAACCACGATGGGGATAGCGGGGGGCAAGTTTCTCTATTGGGGTCCTATCTACGTGACCCTATGGGGTGTCCACGCGCTTGAGCCAGCCAAGAGCTTGTCGGTCTTTTTACTATTCGGGGAATCATGATACCCGACTTCTACATTTCTCCATTCCAATCCCTGAAACTTCTGAGGTCACCAAAGTTTCCCTCCAAAGGAAGATCGACAGCTCTTAGGAGCATGGATCCAATGGTCCATGGGATTTCAAGTATCGGGATTTCGTGACTCGCGAAGGCAATATTTCTTGCCTTTTTGAATCCCCGGATGCCGAAATGCCGAAATGTCGACCAGTAGCCACGTGTACCTTCGTTGGACGACGACGACCCTCCACCTAGATCGATTGTCATGGCCTTTACATATGACCGCTACTCTTTCCACAATAGGAAATGCATACACTTTCGGTTTTCAGTGTTTCGGGATCCCCGATGTCAAGAGTTCCCTATCTCTTGAATCCCTGAACTCTGATTCGTCGATGCGCACCATTCCAGCCTTAGTCCACCTAGCTATGCCCCCTAGTCCATATGACTAGTCCTCATAAGACCGTTGTCTTATCTCCTTATCTGGATTTGGGGTTTCACGATCCTCGATGTCACGAACCTCTATCCCCGCAATCTCTCGATCTTCGATGATCCAACTCCCCGTCTTTGGCCCTTAGCCCCTTCTGGCTAGATTCTTGGCCCACGTGACCACTATCTCACAAGGCCACAGCCTTACCTCCCTTCGGGGTTTCGTACATCGCAATGCCGAAATGCGTAAACACCTTGTGCACGGGATCCCTGATATCCCGACCCTCGATTGTCTGACCTGACGTCAGCTAGGCCCCACAAAAATGGATCTTTCTCCTCCTCGTCAGGGTTTCAGACTTTGCGATTCCAGGTTGCAGGGACTTCTTGTCCACAGGACTCCCGATATCCCGACTCGCGATTTCCCGATTGACGATTCTCTTTTCGGGACTTATTCCGATATCGTTCAATCGCTGCCATGCATCCCAAGAATTCACGGTTCAGATTACCCCTCGTGTTTTCGAGACTTCTGATGTCCCGACTTTCATGACCTCGAAAACTCCGATTTCCCGAGTGATGATATACCAATGTCTAGTGTCCGGATCTTCGGAATGAACGATCACGTGACACGTGTCCTCTCTCAGACGGAAGGCCCAAATTGATTCTAGGATTTTCACTATGAAAATTCCTGATCTCATGTCATCATGACTCCTGATTTCATGAATGTCGATATCCCGATGGCCACACCTCTCGTCAGGACTTTAAACCTCATGTTTACAAGGGCTTAACCCTCATGCATCTCTTAACGGATCCGACGGCTGTCTGGTTTTTCTAGCTAAGATCTAATGACTCAGATCAATCCCACGCCATGTACTCTCTTACTGCTCTCTGGATGGGAAAAGAGACCAATGGTCCAGATATTCCCATGGACCTTGGGGATGTACGGTCCCGATTTCCTCGCTATTCAAGAAGGTAGAGGAAAAGGGGCAAGGTATGTAGCGCCCTTGTTTCTTTCGTCAATCTAACGGTCGTGAATGACTCGGGAATCTTTCAATGGGATCTCATTCGTCGATTGATACTTATCCCTACATTGTTACTTCAGGATTTTAAGAGGGTCATTCCCCTTAGTACAGGGTTGTTAAGACTTTCTCATTCAAGTCCTTTTTCTAGGTTTTTGGTAAATCTTTCCAAGGAGGAAATCTTTGTGAAGAGATCGATTCTGAGGCATCCCTGGAGACAGGTTAGGGTAAACAAATTCCCAAGGATGGACTGGAAGTCCTACTTGGTTCAACTCATGCATAATTAAATTCATTTATCAACATAAGCCATGCGTGGTCTTTCTGTTATAAGCATAAATCCATTATTTCTTATCAAAACACTGCACAGACATTCTTATACTATAATCATTCACAATTTCATAGTTCTATGATCATATATGTCATCATATGAATTTCAAGATGCAATATGTAAAACACTTATCAGAAATAACATCAGAAGTGGGTGCAACTGCTGAGAGGGGTGCTCGTTTCCACCCAATCGTAGGCTCAGCGATTCCCAGAGGATTTACCACTAGCCACCCCTGAGCTGAGACCACGATGTTTGTGAGACTGCGTCTCTGTCCGCCAGTGACCAGGAGTGAAGGTTGTAATCCTTCCTCTCTGCTATCACCCACTCTGTGTAATTCCAGAGTTCTCCCCTCGCGTTTGCCCCCACAATTGCTTCTACCCCATGCCTTATCCTCTTGTGAGGTTGTGTTTGGCGCGATTAACCTCGCGTTGATAATGCCTGACAGCTCTATGGATGGGAGGTTCACCTGCCATCCCTCATTAAACCATCTTCCTACCAGCCTGTGAGTCATTAAATTCAGGGCCAGCAAGTCGCTTTTGGTTCTCCGAGCCAGTGGAGTCAAAATACGGTATTAATTCTTGGTGGAAGTTAACGCCACCTTTCCAGGTGCCCTCCACCGCCATCGTGGTCTCCTTTTTTTCACATCCCCTCTCAGTAGTCCTGTAATAAAAATTCAAAAGGTTATTCACATTCATTGACCTTTTCCTCCAGTTCCATTTACATCACATATTCACATTTATGAGTTTGCCATAGTTCTTGGCCAGTCTCRTTATTTTTACAAACTGGGGGAAATAGGGTGTTACAGAAGGTCAGGCATCCCCAATGCTTCAGTTTCTCTCCAATCTACTTCTCCTTCTTTTGTTTGATTGTTTTTATTTTCTACCACATGGAAACGTTATTATGAACGTCTCATTATTTGTTTTATACAATAATATACTACCTGAATTTACATACATTACATACAAAATTGGGCATCAATCATGATGGTATGGGGCCCTTCATTCCAACAAGTCGATCTCCTTCTCTTTCCATAGCCTTAAAATTTCCTGTGCTTATCATCTTAGAGCATGTGTCGATAGTCAATTGTTCTTGTTAGGTCCGTTTCAGATCATTTTCAGTAGAATTCAAAACCCTTCATTTGAATCTGATTGTTAAAGGGTGCAGTAGCAAGAAACCATTTGCGGTATAATTCGGTCTTTAAATGGCTCAAATTGATGAAATATTAGAGTTGATTAACACTTTAATACTCTCCACTATTGACAATATGGTCACAACTGAAAAATAAACTCTTCAATCTATTATAACTTGTATGCAAGTTGCGCAAGACAAAGTAGAACACCTCCAAATTTAGACTCAACTTCTTCATGATGAAATTCAACAAAAGAATCTTCAACATTATGAACTATTCCTTGTTCACAAGAAACCTTTTTTCAAAGATGATAATGGTGATGATTCAGATCAACAACCAGTGAAAGAACAAATTAGTGAGACAAATTCATATACAAGTGTAGATGAAGATGAAGTTGTGCATGAAGCAATATAGATTTATCTTTTCAATACCATCATTGGACCTTGGGAAGAAATAAGGAAAAACAAGCACAAAAAATGTATTAGATATGAAAATGAAGTTACCTTTAATATTTCATATTATGCCAAACCAATCCAGTTCCAAAGTGATATATTCCTTCAAGAAAGTTCATATTCATCTGCTCCAGTTCAAGAGAAGATTCCTAAATGCCAACATTTCCATTGAGTTGGCCATGTGGAGGATCAATGTTTTGATCTTAATCCTTGTCACCATTGTGGAAATAATATTCATCCTTCAAACAGATGTTCCAATTAATGCAAGAAATATGCAAGAGTAAATAATCACTATGGGTGGATCACTTCTCGAAAATGGTCATTGATATTCAAGAAGATATATCATTCATATTGAAGAATTCATTATGATTACTGACACATCTTATAGTTTAAAATTTTTCATCTTCTCACCTTGTACCCGATAGAGGGATAATAATATCAATGATCGACAATCAGGCTTCAAGTTTCTAAGTCCTATCAATTGAGAAAGAACAAGCAATTTGGATTCAAATCTATACTCCATTGGCATCATTGGTTGGTGTTATTCCTTCAACCACCATTGAGTAGAAGACGTACATTTTCTGATAGACAATAATTTGTGGTCATCTTAAACCTCCATTTTGTATAAGTCTTATAGCTTCTGCTAGACAACAGTTTGTGGTCATCTTAAAACTCCATTTAGTATAATACTTATAGGTTCTATTAGAAAACAATTTGTAGTCATGTTAAACCTCCATTTAGTATAATACATCAACTTATGTTATCCATTTGGTTTGTGGTCATCCCAAAACCACTAGACTCAGAGAGCACATTCAACCATTGGTAGTTGTCCACTTCTATATTTTATCTCTCTACTTGGACTCACATACACCCATTCAGATTAAGGGGGGAAATGTTAGAAACCTAATTTGTAAGGGTTATGGTATTCTTCACTTGAAAAGGAATATGAAAATTCAAATTAATGAATAGGAAATATCATATGGAGTCTAAGAGACCTCTTGGAAGATGAATCCAAAGGTCATAACTCATGTATTTATATGTATATCATATTAATAATCCCATGTCGATATGTGTTCATGTTCATTCTAACACCACTAAACGCATGTGAAGTGATGTTTGGAAGCCCTTACTTATGGGATAGAGAATGAAACTTTCTATAGGAAATATAACAAATATTTCTTAGTTAAATGTGGTAAGGCCTGCCTCATCACAACAAATAAAGGAAGAGGAAGAATATATATTTTAGGAATGAAACAAGGTTAGAAAAAAACTAATTCAGATGAGAAAGAAGCAAGCATCATTCGTATATAATGAAGTAGTAGACACGGGGAGACACATAGATGCCTTATTCTTCCATCTTCTTCATTAATGATATTTTTGGGACCAAAATCCTCCCAATGTGGAGGTGTAATCCAAAAGTGGATCATGAATAAAAAAAAATGGTTGGTTGATGGCTTACTATAGATTCATGCTACAATTTTTAAGGAAAAAATGAGAAGTGCTACACAATTTCTATAGAAGTCGGCAAGAGCTTAAATTGGTTTTGTATTTTTTTATATAAAAGGGGAATGTGACATTGGATGAAGATGAAATTTAGACTATGGTGAGATGAAACATATATACATGTTTCCACCAAATATTATCCTTAGATTTGTCCATTTACTCCTAAAAAATGTGAAATGGTTGTATATGCAATGAAACCATAACTAAGTTGTATGGTATCTGTTTGAGATGAAAAATTTATAGTAACAAGATATAAACTATATACACGTTTGAACCAAATTTCAGCAGTAAATTTGATTGTTTCTTCTCCCAAAATTCTAAAACAAGGTCGTATAAGTTGTTCTTTTGTGGAGAAGAAAATGTTGGAATCCCAACCATCTTCAAAAATGTGTAAAAGGTATGAGAATTGGAGGGATGTGTGGGAATATAATATGAAGGAAATAAAGAGGGATCCTAAAGGAAAACTAGAGTTCTATATACCAATTTGAGAGATTAAATTTTTCTGTGGATTGATTTCATGTGAATAAGGTATAGGCACAATCCAAAGGAGGAATAGACTATCAAGGAAGAAATAAGAATTTATGTTGTTATGTTGTAATGTCTCTTTCCAAATGAGTCCTCTAGGAGATGGACTAAATATCCTAAGTAATTCTTGTGGGCTATAGTAATTATGAAAAAGGGAATTACTTATTTATTTAATGTCATCGCAGAAGGAATTAATTAATTTTAAAAGGTGACATTGAGTAAATAAATAAATAAAAGGTGCCTAAGTGACTATTGAGAATACGAAACATCACTTAAACTTTTTAAAATTTAAAATGGTTGCAAAAGAGCCAACCAAATAATAAAATGGGAAAAAGAGGCCTCCCTTCTTCATTCTTGCTTGTTATTTTCTAAAATTCAATTGAGAGAGCTCTTTGTGGCTTTGTGAACTCTTCGAACAAAATCCCTAATGGATATTTTAGAGATTGGTTTTGGTGGTGATACTATCCACCCTATCCATCCATGAAGAAGGATATCATTTAGATCCTTTCATTGTGCTTCATTAGTGGCAAATATTTCTCTTAAGTAGATGAGATTTTTATCCATTGGTTGAGTTATTTATTGTGGGTTGAGTTCCTCCATTGTTAGCTGAATTTGTTGAATTTGTGGGATGATTTACTTGTATTGGGGGAGTGATTTCCTTGGTACGGGTCATAACATAACAAAGGGGGTCATTTCATGTGTTCATAGACCGATTTCTATTACAAGGGGGTTGAGTTATCAAGTTGTGGGTCACAACATTCACTAGAGGTTGAGTTAGCTTACCTTCTGAGTCGAATCTCCTCCTATTGGGTACATGATTTACTCCTAGGAACATATATGGGTGTAAGACAAGATTATTTTCCATAAGGTTTGATATTTTTGTTTCTTGTTGGTATAAATCATTGTAAATGTTCTGAAATCTTTCATTATGGGCAGAGTTATACTTGTAGCTGCATTTTTTTTTTTTTTGTGGGATGAGTTGTTTGCTGGAAAGACTCTTTTTTTCTTCTTTGTTGTACAAGAACTCATACTGGGGTCGATTTCCTTATCTCATGTAGTTGTGTTATTGTGGGGAATTGAACCAAGTGTTGTAGTTGAGATACTTCCATCATCTAGGCAGGTTTTCTTGGAAAAGTCAATCTCTTATGTGGGTGCACTTGTTTCTATTATGGACACACTTTATTGTTGTTAAGGATACCTTTATATCAATCTATTCAATTGTTGTACTCTATATTTATCTACAAGAAACATTATTCACTATTTTTCTCAATCTACCTAGAACAATACTATTATCAGGTTCCATTGTGTTCATTGTTGTATCATTTAGTAGATTTCATGTGTTTTGTTGATATACAAATATGACTGCTATGGTTGTTTGAATCCTAATTTAGTATTGGATATAATTACTAGAAATAAATTAAATAGGTTGAGTTCATTGTTCAAATTTCCATGTGCAAACCGTTTGATAAATTGTCGAAACCATAAAACTAGAAAAAAAACTTTGAAACTTTTAGCCAGAACATTATAGTAATATCGGACGAGATTTAAAATTCATGAATCAAGGAGATGGAGAGGGGTATATCACCTACAGAAGTAAGAGGCTGCGAGGGGAATAATTTTTTTTTAACCAAGAAGACATAGTAGAAGAAACTAACCAGAGGCAGAACAAGAAGAATTATCTATGGGGGATCAAAATGAATATAGGGATTTGCAAATTTTAGAGGGTATACAAAATGGGAAACAATAATTAGCACAACTATTGGCATAGTTGATTGTTACCAACTAGGAAAACCATAACCATGGGGTTAATAATGGTAATGTACGCATTAATGGACACCATGGGGGAAACAATGGTGTAGGGGGTACCAATGGGAATAATGTAAACCATGAAAAGGGCAACAAAAACCATATTCTTGCACAAGTTGGTACTAGAATAATAGGAAGAATCATTCCTAGGCCACTTTTACTATAGTTAATTGTGAACCAACAAGCAGGGAATCAAGGACATCAGTTCAAGGTGATACCTTTGATGATTATTGAAGGGAGTATCCGACTATGGGTGAGGATTTTCATGCTGGCATGTCACTTTAGGACTACTGCAATATCATTTATAGGAACAGGCCAAGGGAGGTCAACAGGGGTCAACACAATGTTGATCTCATGAGTAATTTTTGGAAGCTCACCATCCCCTCTTTTGATGGCTCGATAAAATCCACATCTAGAGAATGAGTTCAAAATTCAGATACCTACTTCCAACTTAACACCATGACATAGGAAAAGGATATTAATTTTTCTACATTTCATTTGGATGGAGAGGCCCATGAGTGGTGGTACCATGGATTGGTCACTCTAGGACATGCTTCCATTACATATTACTTGGAATTCACATAGAGGTTGATGAAGAGGTTTGACAGGAAATATCCAGAGCTACGTTTCAGAGAATTGACATAACTCAAGCAGGTTGGGACACCAAATGCTTACATCATTGAGTTTCATAGGATTGAATTCATAGTGATAGACATACCTAAGAAGAGATTGGTGATGTTGTACATGGAGTGTGTATCTAAGACACTACATGGTTGGGTAAAGGCCTTCAAACCGGAGACACTACAAGATTATATTATCCGAACACAAGAAATGGGGGATGCGATCCCAATAACAAAACAATTCTCAAAGTCATTCATTCCCCGAAAGAAAAAAAGAAAATAATCTATTTGAGAAAGAAGGGATGGGTAAAGACAAGATGGATGAGGAAACTCATAATGATTTTAGAAGGAAGAAGATTTCCTTCAACTGCAAGGACCCATGAGAACCTGGGAACATATTAATAGGCAAGGGAAAAACACATTACATAGAAGTTATTTCAGACAATGAGGAGGAAAAGGAAGAAGAGAAGGCATAATATTGTGAGTGGGACAAATCAGCTAAGGAGAATCTACATGAGGAGGCCAAGAGTGGATCCATCACCACGCTATCGAGCATCCCCAGATTTCACACCTTCAAGATTAGGGGTGTTGTACAGGGTGAGTGAGTTATAGTACGTATTGATGGTGGGGAAACCCACAATTTTATAGACTCATCCTGGGTGGCTAAGAGAACCATCCCCATGGTGGATTTTGAGGGGTTTGATGTAGTAGTAATTGGTGGGCACATTATTCCTTGCACACAAAATATCCCACAGTTTTGTGTTGGGAAACCACAAAGTCACTGATGACTTCTACGTAATGGAACTTCCAGACACTAATGTTATATTTTGGGTCTAATGGCTTGTTTCTATAGGAAAACACTCTGTGTAATACCAATCTATGGATTTGGAGTTCAAAGAAGAATATGGTAAAAAGGTAGTTTTGAGGGGCATGTCAAATGATGCCCCATGATTGTTTCAGCTAAACAGATGGAGGATATTTATAAACATCCAGATGTCACATGTGCAATAGTGTGATTGATTACGACTAGGAAACCTTTATACAACAACCATTAGTATTATACGAACATACATACGTTGTTGAATAAACATAATCAAGTCTTTGGGTAGATAMCTCCATGGATACCACCTAATAGGGGATTCAAGCACACTATTGAGTTGGAGGAGGGAGCCAAACTAGTGATCACCACTCCCTACATAYATCCTAATAAATTCAAGGATGAGATCAAAAATACCATTAAGGAGTTGCTAGAGATGGGGAATATCAGGCCGAGTTYGATTCCATCCACTTCTTTTGTACTGATGGTGAAGAAGAAGGATGGCACAATGCATATGTGCATTGATTATAGGGAAATGAATAAGAAGACGATAAAAAAGGTACCCAATTCCTAAGATCGATGAGCTTCTAGATGAGTTACATGGGGTGGTGTATTTTTCGAAGATTGTTCTTCAATATGGGTACCACTAGATTAGAGTCAGAGAGAAAGACATTCCAAAAATTGCCTTCAGATGCCATTATGAGCATTACGAGTTTTTGGTCATGCCATTTGGGTTGACCAACGCATGAGCTACTTTCCAATCATGCATGAATCACATCTTCAAAAAGAAGATGAGAAAGTTTCTATTGGTATTCTTTGATGATCTCTTGATTTATATCAAGACATGGGAAGAGCACTTGAGACATATAGAGGAGATTTTGAGTATCATGGAGGATCAATCATTATATGCCAAGGAGTAAAAATGTGATTTTTGTATGATAGAGATCCTATACATGGGTCATGTTGTTATTTCTCATGGGGTATAGGTGCATAGAGAAAACATTCGGGCCATAGTGGATTGGTCACCTCCCAAAAATATTTCACACTTGCACGGTTTCTTTGGAATTTGTAGCTACTATAGGAGGTTTGTTAAGGGGTTTTCATAGTTGCCTACACCCCTCATAGATATAAAAAAGAAGGGGGCAAGTCCTAAAGGATGTTTGAAAAGATGAAAGAGGTGATGAGTACTTGTCCAATTCTAGCACTTGTTGATTTCACTAATCCTTTTGTGCTTGAGTGTGATGCATCAGGTGAAGGGATAGGAGTAGTTTTGATGCAACAGAGGCATATGATAGCATATGAGAGAAGAAAGCTCATAGATTCAGAGATACTCTACTCCATATACAACAAGGAAATTCTCATCATCATGCATACCTTGGCGAAGTTTAGACAATAATTGGTAGGTGAAAATTTTGTGGTTAAGACAACCCACAACAACTTGAGGCACCTTCTGAGGAAAAAGGACTTGAATGAAAGGAAACAAAAATGGGTTAGAAAATTGTAGGTGTATGATTTTGACGTTGATTATGTAAAGGGAAATAATAATGAAGTTGCATATTCTCTCTCCATAAAACCATAGGTGTTCTCACTTGCAGAGGTTTCAGCTCACTGGAAATATCAACTCTTAGTGGAATATTCCAAGAACAAATTCACTTGTGAGGTGATGGATCGTAGTGTGCAGGATAACCGGTACATGGTGGTGGATTAATTCATCTACTACAAAGACTGTATATACTTGGTTCTAGAATATACACTCAAGCAGGGACGATTTTAAGGATGGAAATTTATATTAAAATGAAGAAACATGGGCTAATCTTGCTAGTCCTTAATATGCAAAATGTAAAATTTTTGGGGATAGTTTTATAAAAATATTCAAATTTCTAAGGATTTCATAAAGTTTATATAAAATTTTGGCATTTTTTAAGGTAAAATAATTTTATTTTATGGAATTTGGGCAAATCCTTTTTAGAAAAAATGGAAATTGGTGAATCTAGTTTTGGGGAAAAACATGGAAAATTAGCCCATTGGAGAAATTTAGCCCCTAAAATCATCTATGTACTCAAGGAGAAGATCATGGAGGCTATGCATAATACACCATTGGAAGGGAATCCATGATACTTCAAAATTTATAGGCAGATCAAGGAGAGGATCACTTGGAAGGGCCTAAAGAATGATGTACTGAAGCACATAAGAGAGTGTGTGACTTGTCAGCAGAACAAGTCAGAGCAGACCCATCATGATGGATTACTACAACCATTGCTCATTCTAGAGAAGAAGTGGGAAATAATATCTATGGAATTTATCATTGGTTTACCGAAGGTCCAAGTCAGAGACTATATATATGTAGTGGTCGACCAATTGTCCAAATTTGCAAATTTATTTGCCATATCCTTCGAGTATAAGGCAACAAAAGTGGCATAGTTGTTTTTCAGGGATGTATTCAAACTCCACGGGTTACCGAGGTATATTTT
>SNQJ01S0008329.1:322467-337933 GCA_010110895.2 Picea sitchensis | reverse complement strand
AATAAGCTAAATGCAATTTAGACATTTGAAAAAAAAATTACAAGTTAAATGAGTACATCAATAAAAAATAACATACTAACATTGCAAGTTCAAAATCCGAGCTATGTAGATCGAGAATTGGATTTGTTCAACCGGTGGGTGACAGAAAAAATAAACAGCTTAAACAAAATCCAAGAACAGTGTCGCAACTATAGCAATTGTGTCACAAAGTCTCTTAAAGTCACATATATATATAGATAAAATAGTCAACTAGCCGTTAACACCGACCAATGAGATAGGAAAAATTTTCGTCGCTATTGCCACGAAAGTTCGTTGCTATAGCGACGAAAATCCCGACTAGGTTAAATTAAGATTTTCATCGATATTGCGATGAACTTTTGTGGCAATATCCATGAAAATCCCGCCCTGTTTAAAAAAAATATGAAACTAGTGGAAGCGTGGAAAATTTTCGTGGAATAATCCACCCATATGTAGTAGTGTGTCAATAAATAATATTAGACTTAGTTCTAGCATTACTTGACTTGGGGAAAATTACTAATCAAATGTTCTGTTTAATTTATTATATTGGTGGACAATGTGAGGGTTGTTCCTTTGGAGAGACCAAATAAGACCTAAAACTTAAAATCTAGAATAAAAGATGAAAGACAAGTGAAACAATTGTATAAATTTAACAAAACCTTAGCTTAAAACAATTAGGTCATTAATTTTCACTTGGATGCAAGACTCATTAAGAAAAAGATGAACCAATTACTACCATCCATGGTACCCATAAAATAAGGACTAATAAGAGTATGGAAAAAAATTGATTTTCCACCTACAAATTTACATATAACTATCATCAAGATCCGTTAACATGATTTCTAGTCATTCTAAGTGATACCATAATAAAAATATTACATTCCTTAATGATGCAGGATCATTAGTCCTCCAAACCCAAACCATGAATGTTTAGTCAAACCTTTAGGTGTAGACATCAGTCCAAGGAGGGGCCATTGTAAAATCTCATGTAATTGTTTTTTTTATTTCTTAGTGAGCATAGATAGAGAATCTAATAGGTGTTAGTGAGTGTTGATTTATGTAACAAATCCCTTAAGAGACGGGATGACTCGAGAGGCTAGTGAATGATTCATGAGATAGGAATAAATTTAGTTTTCTAAAAAAATAACAGTTGTTGCCTTAATCTAGGAACTAATTACAGGTTTGTAGGAGGTTAGTTGTAAGAGCTGGAGAAGCTCTGTTTTAGTAATGAGGCTTTGAAAATTCTCGAGGGCGAGAGACAGAGGAGGAGAGTGAGGATTTCTAAGGAGATGACCATGTAAAAGTGTATCAGTCCATAGCTGGGGCAAGTCATAGTTTTAATCATGCACATATAGTTTCATCATTCAATGAAAAAAGTAGATTCACCATACTATGTGTTATTGTTCTTTACATTCCGTGTGTAATGTGTTTGGACAATCTAGGTGAATGACAGTAGTCCTCTGTATAGCTACATTGTACATGTAAAAATCTGATAGAAATGCAACTGGGTAGAATCATTAGTTGATTCCAGTTCTAGAGATGGGTTGGGTAGAATTATGTGAAGAACTCCAGTTCAGAAATGATATATTGAAGATGGATATAACGTGTAGTTCTAAACCCTGCAGAAGCCTATTGAGGTCTTAACAAGACTCTGGAAATCAGAGTACCTGCACGTAGTTGATGCTTGAGGGTATTAAGGATATGCAAGAGTTATATTGCAGACCATGGCAAGTCTGAGTAAGGTTTCCATGTGTAAGCTTGTTGAATGAATGTATCAACATTAGCAGAGAGTAAGAGTCTTTGGAAAAATGAGTGTAGTTGCTAACACACAGTTGAGTATTAGAGAAGAAGTATTTTGTCGATACGCAGAAGAAATTGAAGAACAGATGGAGCGTTGTCGTTGTGCATATGAGGTCGCCATAATATAGTTAAGATTTAGAATTGAGCCACATAGAGTAAGGTGAGATAACCTTGTTGGCTCACTATTCAAGAAATAGAGGAATGGAGGTTTCTGCGTAGAGGCAGTTTGAGTTGTGTGTATTCTCCATGTGTAAGAGTACCAACAGAAGAAGAAAAAAAGAAGGCTTTTGTGTGGATCTATCCCCATGTAACAAGAGGAGAATCGATGGTTTATGTAGCTGCATGTGTGTGTGCGAGATGAGAAGAAGAAAATTGATGGGGACTTCATGGAAATCGCTGAAGGAAAAAAATCAGTGAGACAGGGAATCGATCCAGTGGGATGAAATCCTGGAAAAATCGAGGATGCCTTTTGCATTGCTTTGTGTTGAGCCATAGAACAATTTCAATGTGATATAGAACTCTTGGGAATTGAATCATTGACCAAGTTGTGGTCAATCCATGAGATCTGGAGCAAAGACAATGTAAAATTATCAATGTTTGCAAGCTTGAAATACCCAAGAAGTAAATAGCCTTTGGAGAATGTGATGAAGGTAAAGGGTTTTGATATGGGCATTTACCTTATAAATTTCATGCATATTCAATTCTGGCATCGATTTGTGAGTGTTTTGAAAATGAGATTCGTTCCTAGCCTGATATGAATGCAGGTCACAAAATATTAATATCTGGAATTAAATGTTATGAAGGAATTTAAAAGGCTATTGAAAGGTTTAGTAACCTAAGAGGATGTGTGCAAGAATGGTGCACACTGGTGAGAGGGTGGATTGTGTTGAGATCATTGGCATTGTGACAGAGTCTTGACTGGGTCTAGACATGCCTATTCTTGGGATCTGCCATCAATTGGTATCAGAGCAGAAGAAGAGAGTAAGTTTACTTTGGTGAAGGGAGAAGGAACACAAGAACAAGAGTGTTCTGTGAAGAGAAGAAGACAAATCAATTTTGCATGCATGAGAGGAAGAGGCTTGTAGCTTGAACAATGAGGTTAGTGATAAGATAACTAATTTGGGAGGAGCAGTGCAAGGATAGGGAGAGATGTAGCAGCAGTAGTGAAGACATCTCAACAACAAAGTCATAGGCTTTGAAGACAATGATGAAGGAAACGAGTAAATTTTTTCGAGTGAAAGTGAAGTGTGGCCAAGAACCTATTGTTTCAACTGAGGTTGAAATACAAGAGGATAGTTGTGTTTTCAAGATCAGATGACTTGTGAGTGCATCTCATAGAAGATTGAAAGAAAACTCAAACATATAACTATCAAGAGTCATAGAATAGGTTCAGAAGGCAGCCACAAAAGGAAGACAGAAGATGCCAAGGCAAATGGCATATGTAGAAGAATGATTGATGAAGAGTATGAGAGGGAGAAGGCTGAGATAGAAGTCTATCTGGAGGTTATGATGGAGTTCTTACAGAAGAATGAGGAAGACCAGAGATGTGGTTTCTTCATGAGAAGAAAGTTGATGTGGGATAAGCTACAGAGGAAGAAAGAGCAACTGATGAATGCTCAATGGGAAGATGAAGTACTCAAGGAAAGGGAGTATCTAGGGGAAGACTTGAAGGCTGAAGCTTCAAGTGAGGCCAAGAGGTCTCAATGTTTTAAAACTAATACTTTGTGTGTGCTTGTAGGTACAATGAATGAGGAAAGGCAATTTGCTAATGTTATCATAAAGGATGAAGGAGGAGGACCGAACCTAAATTCTGCTTAGGAAGATGAAGAGACAGTTGTGTCTCATGCAAATACACATACACAGAGGGAAGAAGGTGATTCTTTTCAGCATGCAGCAAAAGATGAAAGCAAAGAAAATTGGGCCTATGATGATGACCAAGAACAAGCAAAAGAAAATGAGAACATCAAGCATACCAAGGTTATGCTTGAGGAAGATGAACATAAGACTATTGAAGATTTTTTGAGTCATGTAGAAGGCTTGGAATAGCAGGAAGATTTGATGACTGAATCATCAAATAAGACCATTGGGTCTTGGGATTTTAACGCTGACAATTTGAATGTGATTGCAGGTATTGTAGAAGACAATCCATCTTATGGAACTGTCTTAAGTGAGGGTGTAAGTTGCCAAGCAAGGCACGAGGAGGAATTTCTTGCAGAAGAGGACAAATATGAACTATTGCAGCAGGAAGAGTTCATAAATTCCTTTCTTAATGAAGGGGGTAACTCCAATGGAGATGAAGAAGTTATGCTTCATGTGATGGAACCTAATACTGGTGAAGACAAGGAAGAGATGGCTTACTTGAGTAGCCAAAATAAGACTATTAGAAAGACACCTAGAGTTGTCACAGAGGTGGAGAATCAAAATTTTATTTTGATAAAGGATGATGAAGCAGTGTCACAGGGAGACTGGACTTGTGACAAAGAGGAAGACAGTGAAGAATGTACAGAGTTCTTGGAAGAAATTCCAAGTGATATGGAAGATTTGTGGCATGAGCTTAGTCTTTTGGAGAGTAAACTAGTCAGCCAGAAAATGAATATTTCGAATGTACAATTGAAATTGGATGAAGGTGAGGCAAATGTGTCTCATGCTAAAGATGAATCAGTCCTAGAACTGAAGGGAGCTGAACTGGTTACTAAAATCAGTCAAATAATTGAAGGACGACAATGGCATGTTGCCAAGAAAGAAGAGGAAGAGAGCTATGTTGAAATTGAAGAGAAGCAATTGGATATTGCAGAGGGAGATGCTTACAAAAGCTTAAAGGAAGTATGGGTGGCAACAATATCTGGAACAATGTTTACAACAATATATACAGCCGTATTTGGAGCAATTTCAAGAGCAAAAACAAAATTTAAGGCAAGGAAAGCTGAAGAAAATAATCACCAGTTTGATATTGAATGTACAAGGTGCAGTAGAATACTGTGGCAGAGCAATGAAAGCAATATTTGTTTTCAGCAGAGGATTGAGTTAGAAAAGGCCATAAATGAACTATGGGAGTTAATGCAGATACCCAAGAAGAGCTATAGCAGAGTCAAGCAAGTAATCCATTGTGGAGATGAATGGAGAGTGAAGAATAATGAGGGTAAAGACAGCGGAGCACTACAACATAAGGTGTGGAAGCTTGGAAGGTTGCACTTAAAGAGACATGAAGACAATGCAACTATGGAAAACAGTAAAACAATGTTTGGGATCCAGGAAAGATGAAGATAGAGGGAACATGATCAGGTGATCATGTCTTCCTTCTACTTTGGGAGTCTGATGCAGGAGCATTAGTCCTCCAAACCCAAACCATGAATGTTTAGTCAGACCTTTACGTCTAGACATCAACCCAAGAAGGGGCCATTGTAAAATATCATGTAAAAAAAACATTTTATTTCTTAGTGAGCATAGATAGAGAATCTAATAGGTGTTAGTGAGTGTTGAGTTATGTAACAAATCCCTTAAGAGACGAGATGACTCGAGAGGCTAGTGAATGAGTCATGAGATAAGAATAAATGTAGTTTTCTAAAAAAATAGTAGTTGTTGCCTTAATCTAGGAACTGATTACAGGTTTGTAGGAGGTTAGTTTTAAGAGTTGGAGAAGCTATGTTTTAGTAATGAGGCTTTGAAAAGTGTCGAGGGAGAGAGACAGAGGAGGGGAGTGAGGAGTTCTGAGGAGACTGCCATGTAAAAGTGTATCAGGCCATATCTAGGGCAGGTCGGAGTTTTAATCATGCACGTATAGTTTCATCATTCAATGAAAAAAGTAGATTCACCATACTATGTTATTGTTCTTTACATTCTGTGTGTAATGTGTTTGGACAATCTAGGTGAATGAAAATAGTCCTGTGTATAGCTACATCGTAATGTAAAAATCTCACAGAAATGCAACTGGGTAGAATCATTAGTTGATTCTAGTTCTAGAGATGGGCTGGGTAGAATTATGTGAAGAATTTCAGTTCAGAAATGATATATTGAAGATGGATATAACTTGTAGTTCTAAACCCTGCAGAAGCCTGTTGAGGGCTTAAGAAGACTCTGGAAATCAGAGTACCTACGCGTAGTTGATGCATGAGGGTATTAAGGATATGCAAGAGTTATGTTGCAGACCATGGTGAGTCTGAGTAAGGTTGTCATGTGTAAGCTTGTTGAATGAATGTATCGACATTAGCAGAGAGTAAGAGTCTCTGGAAAAATGAATGTAGTTGCTAACACACAGTTGAGTATTAGAGCAGAAGTATTTTGTCGATACGCAGAAGCAATTGAAGAACAGATGGAGCATTGTCTTTGTGCATATGAGGTCACCATAATATAGTTAAGATTTAGAATTGATCCATAGAGAGTAAGGTGAGATAACCTTGTTGGCTCACTGTTCAAGAAATAGAGGAATGGAGGTTTCTACGTAGAGGCAGTTTGAGTTGCATGTATTCTCCATGTGTAAGAGTACCAACGGAAGAAGAAAAAAAGAAGGGTTTTGTGTGGATCTATCCCCATGTAACAAGAGGAGAATCGATGGTTTATGTAGTTTCCTGTGTGTGCGCGAGATGAGCAGAAGAAAATTGATGGGGACTTCATGGAAATCGCTGAAGGAAAAAAATCAGTGAGATAGGGAATCTATCCAGTGGAACGAAATCCTGGAAAAATCGAGGATGCCTTTTGCATTGCTTTGTGTTGAGCCATAGAACAATTTCAATGTGATATAGAACTCCTAGGAATTGAATCATTGACCAAGTTGTGGTCAATCTGTGAGATCTGGAGCAAAGACAATGGCAAGTCATCAATGTATGCAAGCTTGAAATACCCAAGAAATAATTCGCCTCTGGAGAATGTGACGAAGGTAAGGGGTTTTGATATGGGCATTTACCTTATAAATTTCATGCATATTCAATTCTGGCATCGATTTGTGAGTGTTTTTCAAATGAGATTCGTTCCTGGCCTGATATGAATGCGGGTCACAAAATATTAATCTCTGGAATTAAATGTTATGAAGGGATTTAAAAGGCTATTGAAAGGTTTAGTAACCTAGGAGGGTGTGTGCAAGACTGGTGCACACTGGTGAGAGGGTGGATTGTGTTGAGATCCTCGGCATTGTGACAGACTCTTGACTGGGTTTAGACAGGCCTAGCCTGGGGGTCTGCCATCACTTAATCAACGTATATCAATATGCTTTGTAAACCGGTTTTTTATTTGATGTGCACTTAATGATAGTAAATGTATTGCATTCTTTAATTGCCATGTCAAAATGACACCATTCATCAATCCCAAATAAAATCAGCCATCAATGTTAAACAATGAACAGAACATGTAAAAACCATTCTAGTTGTATTCAACATTATTACTCGACCCAACTTTTTTATATCATGCAACTCTCATAGTCATACCAACAAAAGCGCTATGTTCATCTTTGTCAAATACTTAGAGTATCTAAAAAACTTAATTAAGTAATTCAAATAATTCAAACCAAATACGCCTCTTGCGTATGTCTTCCGAATCGAAAATGATCCTACAATGGCAAGGCAATGACATGTATATGATTACTAAAACATGAGGACGAGGACTTTGAGAACATATTCACTGTCTCTGCCAAACACACTGGTGCATGCCTCCTTTGTTTGGTCTGATGCATGTCGTGTAACAAATGCTTCATTTTCATTCCTCGTCTGTCTCTGCAAATATTTTAAGTGTCTGACTGCCATGCCCAGATTATGAAAGTCCTCGGGATCAGTGCTTTGAATTGCCTCCCTAAAGTTTTGCCCGCAAGGAAAGCATCGGTTCAATATTGCGGAAAGGAAGTATGTTGATGCAAAATATGCATGAATCCATCGCTTCTCTTCTTCCATTTTCAACACTTTGGAACTCCTGATGATATCCTCTGCCTCTAGAGAAATCCTTGCAAATTCTGCACATTCCAGAAGATCCACATCAGACAGTTGTTGAATAGACCTTCCAACAATCACCTTGTTTTCTTTATCATAAAATTTCTCAAACCTTATGGTAATTATAGGCTCTAAGGATGTCCTGAAAGAGTTCTCCAGAATGCATCTCATGCACTTGCACTTAAAGACCCAGTTCCTGCAGTAAGGGAACGAGGGCATGAAAGTATGGAATTGTGATCTCTTCTCCTCTCTCGATGGGCTTGGAGGCATGAATAAATATGGTGCTTTCCACATCCAGCAAGCTCGAGTTCGGCAGGAAGGATTGGTTAATGAAGGATGAAAGTAGCAAGAGACCTCTAAATATTCGTTCTCCCAGATTGAGTCCAAATTCAAATATTTTCAATTTTGGAACAAGCGTCCCTTGGACTTCACTGAATGAGTTGAATCATATGTGGTTTGTTAGGACTAGAAGTCACACCTAGACTGTTGTAGGTGTAAGCGTAATACCCATCAAAATTTGTAGGTTTGTAAAAGGTAAGGTATTCAAGTGTAATGAATGGAYGAGAAACTCAATTTTAAAATATCAACAYAACAGTTCCACAAAACATACTCCAACAAGCAAGGGTTGAGCAATCTTGGATCAGTTTTAAGAATGCCAGTGAAAAGATGAAAGACTGAAGGAGAAAACGAGATACATTAACCATGTTACATAAGACACTTTTCGCACACATACAGTAGAATTCTTACTAATAAGGAGCCTCCTAGTCAACAAGAAGATGTGCTTTGACAATACTTGCACCAATAAATAAATAGTAAATCGGTCATTGCATTACATTAATAAAAGTACTAAAGATAAATCCTTTATCAGTAGCTAACGTCAAATAAAGACACGAATATAGCATGTAATAGTAAAAAAAGAGTTGATCTTCAATTATGCAAGAGTCTTAAGTCTATACCTACATCATATGGAAAATTTACAGTCTGAAGCAAAAATATATGTCTCTCAAAAACCACCCGAACACCATCTAGGAGTCACATCACCCATTTAAAAAAAAATTAAATAAAAAATCCCTCTATGACTCGCCACCTAGCTTATGCATAGGATTTTGTGCCCTGGAGAGGCATGGCAATATACAAACAAAAATAAATTTAACTAACTGCTAGATTCCAGGGAGTTGTTGGTGATGATACATGCAACTGCAACCAACTAATGTTTGGAGATCTAGTTGAGTTGGATACCAGGTACAAGTGTCTTTTGATGTCTAAATGCTTCCTAGGAAACCATTCAAACCTCCTTTGACAGCTGGAATCTCTCCCATAACTTAGATTTATCATATTGTTAGAGTTCACAACAAGCTCATTGCAAATTGTTTCACTTTCAGCAAGTTCGCAACGCATCTGCAGGATTCACTGCGAACTTTCCTGTCCATGACATTTTTGCTTTCTAAGCACTGCAACTGATATCAAATCATACAAAGAAGCTCTAAACCTATGCTAATTCCTCCTACAATATCTGAGCCATGAAGAATGACTTCCAAAAACTGAAAGTGGGAAAAATTATAAGTAACAGAAGACAAAACCAACATCTGTAAGGAACCATGGAAAAATTGATATACTTTTGTAGAAATGTTGCTCCATGATCTTAGTTAATAGCTTCCTGAGCGAATAGGTCTTGATTCCTTCTAGCTATTTGTTCCTCTTCTTGCTGCAATTCTGAAAATTTATTTTCTTCCTACACACATTTTTGACTTGTATATGTAGGGGAAGTGATCTCCTCACCATATGTTTTTCCATTGAAAAAGTTTCCTCACACATGCCTATGTTTTCTTTCAACTGGATTCTAGCTTGTAGATTTTCCTTCTTCAATTTTTCATTCTCAACTCTTGCCTCTTTCAGTTTCTTCCTGAGCCTTTTGAAGGTGGGATTTCTTTCCTCAGAAGGGGACTTTATTTCAATGATTCCTATAGGATATTTATGAGATTTGGCTTTAGATGTTTGCTAAAATGGCACTTTAGATGTATCTTCTTCCACAGGGTCATGTTGTCTTGATGTTTCTCTTGTAAATGGTCTTCTAGGATTAGTTGGTTCAACAATAGGTGGGATGAAATCCAATTTATTTTCATTTAACTTTCTTGCTTCACTAGAAGATGGCTCCATAGGTGAAGGCTCTGTTGTAGGATAAATTTATTTAACCAAAGGTTGTGTAGGGTCTTCATCTATCTGAAAAGTTGGCTCTGATGGATTATCCTCTTGAACTACCTTCCTCTTTTTTCTTGACTCAACATGCACAACCTTCTCAGCAGAGGTACATATTCTCCTTTTTGTTTGTGGAGTGCTAACAACATCTAGCTGAAAACCTGATGCAGTCAAGAAAGTATCCCAATCACCATAAATCATTTTCAACTCTTCCAACACCAACATCTTAATGAGTCTGGAATGAAAGACACTATTCTCTATCATCTTGGTCTTGGATTGTACCTTATGTGACATTTTTCCAAGACTTCTCAACAAATAAAAGGGTATATTTAGGAATTGTTTTCCAGTGAAATGCATCAGTAACCTAATATGGTACTGATAAACCATATTAAATCTTCCCTCACATGTAAAGTACCTATGTTTAACCCCAAGCATCTTATCAGAGTATTCCAACATGTGGTTTCTAGGTACTCACTTGGATAAGTTGTCTTCTTGGTACTCTGGTTTTAAGAAATCCTTGGAAAAGTCATATTTCACAGACATAGCTTTGAACCATATTTCTACTTGAATTGGTATCTCTGTAGCTGCGGAAACGGATTGGTCTGTAACTTCAAACTCAAGTGTACCAAATTTTGTCTTTACTCCATTGAAGTTCAATGAAAACGTTTTGGCCACTTCAGGGTGTCCTCTCTGCATTTTTTCACAAAAAGATAGGCAGCCTACTCTTTGAAAGGCTTCTCTGAAGAATGGATCTGAATTAATTAGTTGTAGGTCATGGGTTTCAACTTTGACAATATCCCCTCCTTTATGGACCTTCTTCATTTGTTGAGCCTCCATGGAAGGTAAGTTAAATAAAAGTAAAACCTCTATGATAACTGTTGCCAATAGACTGTGTTATGTAACCTTGTAAAATCATGGTTTGTTGCCAATGGTTGCAATGATTAGTGCTTATGCTAGAATAAATGTTGCAGAGACTAAGATGTAACTGGAGCTAGAAGCTTGGAAACAATGATGACAAATTGAGGCTGAATGAAGTCTCAAATAGAAAGATTTTGAAATGATTGTGCAAAAGAGAGAGTTTGCAATGCTAATTCAATTTGCAGCAGGTGATTTTTTACCAGAGTTTCATGAAATAATTTTCAGTTCCAGGGATAAGATATGAACTAATATTTGAGTGAAATGGAGGTATCTAGATCCTGAGTGAAGGAGAAGTATTCTTAGGGTTTCAGAGCATGTGTGAAACATGGGATTTGCAGCGCTAAAAGTCTACAACAATGCGTAGTGGTTACAGGTATGGGATGCAAATTTACCTCTTGATGAGAAAATAGATAACCAGGGTCTGCATGAGAGTTTTAAGAATGATAAAGTGTAGGCAAACCAAGAAAGAAAGACTTTGCAACGCTAACTTGTATAAACCAGTTTGCAACATCTAAAATTATGAAACGTATAGGGTTCTTGATGACTGTAATGGTTTCAAAATAATGAAACTGGAATGTGAAGGGATGTTACCTGGAAAATGATGTTTTCCCCTTTGTTGTAGAAAGAAAAAGAACCATATTGTTGAGCGCTTACTTCAATTAAACCACTACACGAAAGTTCATAGTACTAACACTCTGCAACAACTTCCTTTGCAAATGAAAATGGTAGAACCTTCCTTCTGAAATCGACTTTTGGAAATGATGATGATGACAAGGCCTTGAAAACAAGAATCATGATTATGTACGATTTATCTTATGAGGTGCATTTTGAAATGCTGCGAACTTTTAGGAGAGTTTGCAGCGAATGAGATTTGATAAGTGACATGACACTCAAAGAGGTTAAGTAGATCTTTAAAACCTTTTGTACACCTGTTTTGGATAGAACACTTGATGGTGACCATGAAACTATACGTATATGAACAACACTTTCCTTCTTTTGCTAATGATGACAACCACCATCATGACACCAAGACTTTCATAAATGGACTCTGATCATCTTTCTGTACTTAAGAGAAAATCAAAATCCCGATTCATTTGGCATGAAACATGACCCAAAACCTCTGAGAACATGACCATATGACTTAAACCTACAAACTTAAACAAATGACTCATATAAGAAGGACTGATCACATGACTTACAAAGACTAATGCTGTCCTTCTGAGATCAGACTTAACAAAATTTTATAAAGAGAGAAAACTTGAGTCCTATACACATCATGTGTGTTAACACGGTTAACATCCACCCATAAATTTTCATTTTTTACTTCTTAACCTACAGACATTTGGTTGTCTGTTTTAACCAGATCAATGGCTGGAATATCCATGGTTTCTGGCATGGAGGAATCATGTAAACTATAAATATGGAGGAGCAATCTCTACGATTTCTTGGCAGCACAGAAGACCGCAGAAACAAGGTGTTCTCGAGATGCGGTATTATCTCCGGGCCACGCTTGTTCTTTATTTCAGTTTCCATGGCAGGTTATGCCTTGCAGATTCTAATCTCACTGGAACCCTTTGTTGTAGACCTTGAAGTCGATACATCAGAAGAAGACTACACACTTGGAAAGAAATGTGGTGTAAGAACTGTTCCAGAAGTTAATCAGCGAGTGCATTCAGATTGCATGGTTGTTTAGAAATTAGGGAACGTCAGTGTGAGCCCTTGGTATTAGAAATACTATATCAGGGAAATGGTTAAATTTCATCCCACATAACGTTGTGTTGCTGAAAATTTTTAAAGAGTGGAAAATAATTTTTCGTTGACAAGAATTTCAGCACTAAAAAACACACTATCCTACCAGGCACGAGAAAACCCATTCACCGAGTTCTCCTTCGATCGTCTGCCATTTTCACCTTCTCAGCAACTGAAGCTGAAGTTTATAGTTGAGAATCCCTTTCCTCCAAGTACTTTTGCAACTAGCGAAGCTCAGTTTCCATGCTACTTGTTTTAGCTTCAACAACGAGTTCATTTTCTTAACCAATAAGAAAATGTTATAAAATAATTTAAAAAATTTCCAAAAAAATCGTTTGCAATGTTTCACCTTAGGAAAACATTGTAAATTTTTGGTCAACTAATGAATTAATATGCAGTAAACTGCATATCCATTATTATATACCATGTGGTTTCCGCTGCGAGTATAATAATATATATGATATAAATTTATTAAACTAATTGGATGAAAAACTTTAAAAGTATAGAACATGTGTTTCAAATGGAACACAATGAAAAACCAAACAAAGATTTTGTTATGTCTATGTAGGATTAGATCTTAAAGAACTTGGAAAAATATTGTATTTTCATTACGGACAAATTTGAACACATAGAAAAGAATTCTATAAATGTCATGAATTGAAAGTTTTTCTATTATTTCTTATTTTGCACACACGGAAATAAACTCATTTTAGATATCTTCTTTTATTAAACTATTTTTTTTTTAAATATCTTCTTTTATTTTATTAAATGGAAAACATTATTAAAAATTGTATTAAATTCATGTTTTCACTCTATTCTGATGATTAAATTTGACTAGTATTTATTCGTGTTGTTTTCATTTTTAATATTTTTCAAATATAAAAAAATTTCACTTGTTTTTGAAATCTTCTCCATATAAAAAAAATTGTTGTTCGTGTAATAACGATGTATTATTATTAACAATATATATAATATAATATAATATAATATTATAATATATAATATAATATAATATAATATAATAACAAATTTTTTTTAAAACATACATACCACAACTTATAAATTAAGTTATTAGGATTCTTTTGAAATTTGACAGTATCACATCATTTGGCTTGAAAAGTGATGGTTAAGAGAGAAGAAAAGACCTAAAACCTTTTTCAGAGGTAAAACCTTTCACAGAGGTAAGGCTCATTAATATTAAATTGCAATTGCTAAACTAGGAAACACCTTCTTGCACACTTTTTTTTTTCATTATATTTGGTTTTTGAGAATCCACATTTAAATACCTTCCCACTGTGTTTTTAATGTCTTCCTCAATATTGATAATAAGAATAAATGTGGATGCAACCAACCTCTCACAAGCTCTATTTTATTTCATTTTAGAAAACATTAAAAGTTGCTATTAAAAAAATAAATCCAAAATAATTAAGTGATATTTATTATTTCATTATATTAATAACAAAAATTACTCTTTTATTCTTGAATTTTTTTTAAAAAAACACATATAATACATATTATTTAAATTACAAAAATAAATATTACTTAATAGTTAAGATTGCCAGTCAAACTCTAATTTTGTTGCTTTGTTGCTCTCATTGGAATGTTTCTTTTAACATTTTAAATATCTTATTTTATTACATTGAACCTCAAACATTATTAGAAATTGTATTAATTTCACGTTTCCATTACTACCCTTTTGTTCTCATTGGGTGACAAAGGGTTGGACGTTTCTTTTGACAACAATATACATATTGGGAGGCAAATGCCTAAGAAAAATGTCATTTTACTAGCCTGTTTTAAGCAATATTCTAAGGAAATTAATGAATGCACCATGGAACAATATTCTAAGGAAATTAATGAATGCACCATAGAAGTTGTAATCCAGCTCTTATTCCTAAAAAAAAAATAAAAGTTATATCACATGTCATGCTATATAATTGGGAAAAAAAAATAAAAGTTATTATATCACATGCCATGCTATATAATTGGGCAATAACCGAGCCTTTGGATAATAACAAGATCCTTGACATGCTGGAAATAAAGAATATATAATACTTATATGGACAAGGAAACCTTAAATTTCCAAATGGAAGGAAGGATTTTCTCATTTAGCTTGGAGAAAAGAAAAAATAGAATTCATTAAAAAAGTAACATTATGTATGTTTTGGATTGTATAATAAATATAAATATGAATACATATTATTAAAAGGGAAAATAATTCATAATATTTATTTTTTATTATAAGAATTGTCAATATAGTTTGAATGGATTTAATGGCTAAGAACATGTGTTTTTTCTTAAAAAGTAACAAGTTCAAATTTAAAGGAAGTATGGTATCTATTGGAGCCGCCCCTGTTTTTTCGCCTCGCACAATTTTGAATATTCTGATGCTTGAGATAAAAAGTTCTCTTTCCCTTTTTCTTCCAAAATCATAAAACTCTGAAAGAACTTTTGTTGCCTGAATAATAATGCTTTGTCACTTACAAAGGGCCCATTTTTCGCAAGTATGTTTTTCCTTAGGATTTTTCAAGTTTCGTGATCTCGCAAGACGGACACCTTATATCTTGAATTCACAAGTCCCGAGTCGCGAGAATGCGAACTCGGTTTTAATTTTCGCCCAAGGAAAAAATAGTATAAGACCTTTAAACCCTTGATTATGACATCGTCGGGGTTTCGCGCCTCGGCATTTCTCGACCCTAAATTTTTTATTTCTCAACCCCGAGAGCCGATAACGCGATAATTATTAAATAACCATAGTCAAGAACCGAGAGTAAACAACTAACCGTAGTTAAACTTGATTCTCGGCACATCGCCTCTCGGCATTTTTCTTTCATAAGTTAAAACGTCCGAAACTCCGATTCGCGAAATCGCGA
>SNQJ01S0008329.1:269480-322457 GCA_010110895.2 Picea sitchensis | reverse complement strand
ACAACAGTATCTATTCTAAAACAAGGAAGTTTCATACACCAATTTAATGTTGCTTAGCCTTAACCTTAAAAATAGATTATTATTATTATTATTATATATTTTACTAATACCTTTTTTTCATTTATTGTTATGCTTCTAAATCTCAATCAATAATAATACAAAATATAAACAATTTTATTTATTATGCTTTTAAATCTCAATAAATAATATTACAAAATATAAACAATGCTAGCTAGACTCACGTAGGAAGTGTGGATTCATGATCGGTTAGTTAAAGGAAATTACCTAAAAAAAAAACTCTTGGAAACCATTGTTAGTGACTCGGTGCAATATGCAAATGGTATGGCGAAGGAAATATATGCCATATGCATTTTCTTTAAGTAGGTTTTTGGACTACTATGGTGATAATCATAAAAAATAAAAGCTAGAAACATCCAAGTACAACTAGTAGCAAGTTTATATTTGCAACAATCAACATAACATATATAGTAGCATGTCCATTTGATTACAATATGTAGTGTATTAGTTTATACAAAGTACATTATAGTATCCAAGTACAACTAGTAGCAAGTTTATATTTGCAACAATCAACATAACATATATAGTAGCATGTCCATTTGATTACAATATGTAGTGTATTAGGAATGTAGTGTATTAGGTTATACAAAGTACATTATAGTATTGATGATAAATGTATTAGTTTATACAAAGTACATTATAGTATTGATGATAAATACAATAATATTTTGTTTTGTTGGGCACGAAAGAGAAGTTTTATCATTTATTAAAGTACATTATAGTATTGATGATAAATGTATTAGTTTATACAAAGTACATTATAGTATTGATGATAAATACAATAATATTTTGTTTTGTTGGGCACGAAAGAGAAGTTTTATCATTTATTTATGATTCTTAGCTAGGTTAATGATAAATATGATAATATTTTGATGGGCATGAATGAAAGAGAAGTCTTATGATTGATTTATTCCTAGTTAAGTTGTAAGTAATATAAATTTCCAAATATTTTCTTAAACTAATATCCTTTTTAATTGAATGAATGAGGGAAGATTCCATGAGATGAATTCTCTTAGAGGAAATGAGGAAAAAGTCTTTCTCACTTTGTTTGGCAGAGACTCATAAACTAGGTTAACACCTGCAATCATATGTCTAATAGTCGATCCATGGCTATAATCAAAGGTGCTACTCAATTCTCTATTTTTTTAATAAATGTTCTCTACTCTCTCTCTTTCTTTCTTTCTAAGAAATGTTCTCTATTTCTATATATAGGACTAGTAATCTAGGATTCATTTTTAGCTAAAAATACCTTTGTTGATTATAATTACATTTGAAATACCCTCCATGTATAAAGAACTTCAAGTATCTTGTATAGATAAGAAAAAGAGGAATACTGTCTTCAGTAGATCACATGTACGTTAGAACGTGTTGATAGGTCAAAATAATTTGTCAATCAGTAAGGTAAAATGATCGATGGTGAGTCCTAATTAGACCTACTCTCATCTGGTATGGTAAAACAAATTCAACATTGACTATTCTAACTATTATTCTAACCTATCATGACTTTTCTAAAATGTTAGACATAGTATGAAATAATATTAATGATTACATAAATAGTTCATGTTAACAACAATGGATTAAAACAATAACACAACTTATGTAAGTCATAACGAGTTATTAATTACACCTGCAACACTACCAATGTATCCATTAGTAACCACAAATATACCAGTTTTCATATGTGCTACATATATATAGCACCATTTTATAAAGCTTTTTTTCAACTACAATACTAAAATCTCTTTGATACTAATATAAGTCTTAGGACACCTTGAACTATTCTTAACTTCCTTTCCCCATCAAGGCATGTGAAAGCCTTGTTGTAGTAATCTAGTATAGGATGGTTCTCGTCCAACCAATAGGAAATCCTTGACAAGCTCATTGATTCTTCTCTTGGTTCTAGTGGCTAGCTAAACCAACCAAGATTTTGCATGATTACATATTTTCAATTTAAACCTTTAAACTCGATTAGGATCTATATGGCTATAACTAGCTACAAAATAAATAAAAATAGATATTGGATGATTATCAATCTTACCTTCCACTTCAATCATGTGGGACTAATAGTTTACTTCTCTATTATCCAAGGCTGCATAAATCCTTCGCATGCTTACACACATGTCTTCCATTGTAGTAGCTTCTTGTATGTTATATACAATCTTTATCGTATCTACCTTGTGGGGACAATATTTAAACATGTAATATCCCTCACATCCCCAAGACTTTATGGACTTATTTATTGGACTTTTCCCCAAGGAATATATGATCTTAGGCTCACTTTGTGCTAGTTTCCTTTGTTGATATGCTTGAGGTATGTTCCTAAAGAAAGGTGGTTTATACCCTTTCCTCCTCTGATCCATATTTATTTTCTTCTTATCATCCCAATCCTTTCAAAAAGATGGCCTTCCTTTATTCTACTCATACAAATACTTAGATTTCCTTATGGATTCCTCCAATGTTTTGGGCTCACCAAATTGAATTTTATCTTTGTAGAATGATGGAATACCACTCAATATACTCTGAATTTTCACCTTCTCATCCTAGATGAAACCACACATATCAAAATATCCAATAATGTTTTTCACACTCTTCCACATTCATGTTTCGAAGCTTGATTTCAAAGAAATATTCTTGCATCTTTTTTTCATAATAATGATCTAACAAGTATTATAATTGGAAATAGTTTTTTAATTGCTTCCATGAGATACTCTTCTTAGATATAGATGCTTGAACATATTCAGTTGGTCCCACGACATGGAAGATTTCCCCTAAATATGGTATATAACAATTGTCTCTTAAACGTTATATGAGTAATTGTGTATTTAGAAATTGTTTCTCATGCATGATAACCATGCTTCAACATCCTCACCTTTTTTATTCTCTCCATTAAATGTTGTTGTCTTGAGATTTATCAGTTCCCTTTCCAATTTTTTTGTCTCAAACCTTCTCCTTTGATGCTTGAAATGGGACAAACTTGGAATACTGTCTTACTTTGCGAATGCAAGGGTTCTCCTAGATAAATTTCTAGGTGAATGATGATGTCTACAAGGAATTTTTTATTTATTACATCCTTTGTAATCATCCCGCTTAGCATGAGATCTATGTTATGATGAATTCCTTGTATTGGAATCCTTATTTATTTTCCTCTACAAAATGTTCAGACTCTGTGATAGTTGAGTGTTAATTTGATTACATTGTTCTTTGTCTCTTATCAACCTTTCATCCTATATATATGCACTTCTATCATAAAAAGTTTCATAGTTTTAGCTATCTCTATTGGCTACACTCTATTTCTATTTGCATTGGAATTTGTCTCCTTGTTAATTAAGTTAATATTCATGCATTTCACTTATTCTTCATGGTTGCGGTCTCCTTGTGCATCCTCCATATCTATGGAATTCATACTAAACTTTATATGTTCTTCATATACCCATAACTCTACAAAATGTGCAAGTAACCATTGACATTAGAAATTATGCATAATGTAAAATTTTCATTAATTAGGATAAAATCCCTTCTTCGTCTTTGTTTATGAAGAAACTTGATTTTTGAATCCAAATTATGAGCCTTTGTATTTCATATCCTCTAAGTCATATTTCCAATTACTTCACTCATGCCTCATTCTTAAGTTCCAAGGTAAAAGTTATGGTTCTTTGAAATCAACAATTATGCCCGTTTTTTCACTTGTGTCACTGGCACAACCAATTTTAGAGGCTAACTTCTTTCACCTATAGAAAAACATATGCTCAGAACCAAGAGATTTAATACATATTAAGAATATATATAAATCATCACGGTGAGCACACAACAACCTTCAAATTTCTAATTTGATGCTCCAACCTCTTTTTATAGCAATCTGAAATCATCAACTTTTTCCTTTTTGCACTTCTTCTAGACTTGGAATTTTTAACTGAAGCTTCTATCTCCTCAATGGTGAAAAATTGGGAAAAAATTGCTTAGAATTTTTTTTTCAACCTATTAAGGAGGTAAAATTCTAGGTAAATAATTTTTTTCTATATTTGTGATACGGGGTCCCTTTTTCTCTTCTAAATTTTTTAAAAATCCTGAAAAAAGTGGTGAGGAATATTGTATTTTACCCTATTTTTGCATCTCCATTCCCAACCCTTTGGAAATTGGCCAAAAACTCCATTGGGAATTTTCGTGCTTGATATTGTTACTCACTATCCAAATTTTACCTTCAACAACGTCTTTGTTAATGAATACCACCCCAATCTTAAAAAATCACTAATCTAGATTTTCTAGAAAACTAGAGCAGGAATATCCAATGACCATCATTGGAATTTTTGTAGTCCTCTTCACTATGGACTTAGCCCTAAAATTTCATCTAATTTAGATGTAACATTCTCTTATTATAGCCAAAATAATATTTTGTCTCTAGACCATTTTTAACTTCACTTTACCTTGCTGGCATGGAATCCTTGCTGATGTGTAATGACACGTTCATAATAATGTGGAAGTTAGATCCTACGTATCATACCCTATGTATTCCATGTCATATACATTCATCCATAACCTACCATGATATTCCTTCATGGATTGTCTTCACCTTTTTCTCTCTCTTCTTTACCAAATTCATGGACCACTTGCACCCCTATATTTTTCTACCACATGGCACCATCTTGGTCGTGGATGAGAGAAAGAGTTCCCCTCTATCCCTACCTACTCCACATGGTACAATATCCGTATATGATTTATTGAGATGATATACAATGATGTATATTGGTCTAATCTAATGGTGGAAATGGATTTCAAATCCATAACTAATCGACCCATAAAAAAGTATTTTATGCTTGAAATATCCAATGGTGGAGATTGATTGTAATAAATGGAAGAGATGGATTTTGCATCCAGAATTGATTGAAACATAACAAGGTATTTTCTACTTGAAATATCAAAAATTGGATATTTATTTTGATCAACGTCCTAAATCCATTTCAGGGAAACAAGTGCATAGTCTATAATAGAGTAAATTTCCTACGGAATACCCAATGATAGGAATTCATCTGATATGATAGTCCATATTCATTTTTGGTACAATAATTTCCTAAAAAACAACCAAGGAAATTGAACTTGGTATATCTGATAGTGGATATTAATCTGATTTGATGGTTTAGATTCATTTTGGGTTGATAAGTAATCAACTGATAACACAGAGATTTGCACCCGAAATGAGTCTTAGGATGACACATTTCCTACCACTCATCAACCTCAATTTATCTTGCAACACTTTCAATCTGCCATGTATCTTGGTCCTTGTACCACCTAATCAATTTCAAACTTATCAATTTTCTAATTACACTTTTATATGAAATTTCCATATGTCAATTCATTTTTTTTCCACATGACAATTTTTCCAATCGTGCCATTGAGGAAGTTCATCAAACACTTCATATTAAACTATTATATGCCTCAATAAATATGAAAGTATAATATAGAATAATAACTCAAATCATTCAAAAAAATACTAAAGACAAGAAATAGAGAAAACTCTTGTGGTATGGTAACACCGTATATTATTGCTTATGAAATGAATGTAGTCCCAAGAAATAATTGCTTGCTACAATACAAATATTCTTCAGGATTCTCCAATACATTACTTACAATTCTTTTTATAACACTTTATAACCCCTAGGAACATTCAAGAGAAGGAATATTCTAGTAGGTAGAACCTTCCATAAATCCTTCTCACCTTTATTGTGTTCACACTATTACATGAGCCTTTTTTACTGGAATTGACCTCCATATATATTAATCCCCTTGGGTTTGGGTGCCTCCCTAGGTCCCCCATATTACCTCCCTAGGTATACTACATTAAACCCCCCTTAGCATGTTTTGTCCTTGAAACATGGGAAGAAACCATACAATATGATGGACTATGTAATGTAGCCAGTTGGTACTAAGGATGAGCTTCCATCCATCCTAGTGAAATGTGAACATAGGGTCCAACTGATGCGTTGCCACTTGACCTGTAATATGATTTCTTCTTATTATGTTGTGATGTCTCCATGCATTGTTGTTATTCCACTATGTATATCTCAATTTATTTCATTTTGGGTGACATGCTATTCCATAATAAGGTTGTTGATTCCCATGCTCTTTCCTTCATGACTTTTGTTTCTCCAAGTGGCGTGGGTGGTGATATACAAAAACCAAAGCTCTTGGTTCTTCTGAATTAGACTCTTCAACCATATAATAATTATGCCCTTGCATATGATACAAATATGTAGTTTCAATACATGCAATACCATCCATAATTTATCATAGAATGGAAAAATGTAAATTCAATCCATTCATGAAATATAACAATTTAATCATATAAATACACATAATAGATAACATGAAATCACACATATCATAATTAATACATATATTTAATGAAAGAACCAAATGAATATAGAACTCATATGTTCCACACATCCATAGACCTCAGTGTTCCATCTCTTTCAATAGTAGGTCACCCTCGAGTTGGGGATATGACTCCACTAGGGAAAATTCTACCTAACCTAACTAGGTATAATAGTTAATACAAAGTTGGCTAGGAGAAGGTACCAAAATCCTGCAACAGTTTCAACCATCAAAATATCGTTTTCCATAGCTTGCATAACCCAAGGAAGTGTAACCCCTTATCTTCTTTGTAGTTCCTAACGATGTCCTAATTCTTTTATAGGATTTCATCAGAAGATGAATAAGAATTCTCATATATGTGGCTCCAAGAAATCCAGTTGTAGTAACAGAGTTTCTAGAAACCCCCCAAGCCTCACACACTGGAAATCTTACCCACAAAATTCTCCCTCCAGGGATCTAACCTTCCCTAAGGAAACCCAAGGATAATTTTCCACTCAAATCCACCTAGTATTTATAGGGATTCATAATGTCACATAATTACAGTGGTTCATTATCTCACACCTAACCTTCTAGAGAAAGAATGACAAAGTAAAATTATGGAATAGGAATCAATTTCCACTAGGACCCATAATTTAAATATGCATGTCTCTCTCTTAACAAGTGGAACTTAAGAACCACATTCCCACCACTTAGGATCTTAGGAAATAATATATGAATTATGACTTAGGACTTAGGAATGTAATATTACATTCTTGGGATTATCCCCTTAACTTAGCCTCCTTTCCCTCTCATGGAATCCTATCCCGCCATACTATTAACCAGACTTGGTGTGTAGCCTTGATATATTTTATCAATCATTGTATGTACACTAGTATAAAAGACAAATTTATGACTAAAAGAATGACTAAAAATTGCATATAAATGACTAAGTTTAGTCACATGACTACTAGTAGAATATTTCCGGACATATATAATGCGACCAAATATATGGCTTAAAACGTTTAGTCATTTATTGGTTGTTTTGGTTAATTTTTTGGTGGTAAATTTAGTCATTTGTTTAATCATTAATTGTTGTTCACTGGTCATTTATTTGGTTGTGGTAGTCCATTATTGTCGCCAACAAGTAGTAAATTTAGTCATTTGTATAATTTATTTCCATCAAATGGTAGTATATTTAGTCATTATAATCATCATTTTCCATCAACAGGTAGTATATCTAGTCATTGTAATAATCATTTTCCATCAACTACTAGTATATTCAGTCATTTTTATTCTGTAATTTTCATCCATTGGTAGTATATTTAATCATTTATTATCATTAACTAGTTATTTATTTACTTATGGTAGTCATTTATTATCATCAAGAAGTAGTAAATTTAGTCATTTGTATCAGTTATTGTTGTCAACTAGTAGTATATTTAGTCATTTGATTCACTAATTGATTTAAATTGGTAGTGTATTGCTATAATGTTTATTAACTTCATAATCATTATATTTACTACAATTTTAGTAGTAAATGTCCAATTATATAATGATATGAATAATTTATTATTTACCATAAGTTAATTGTGTAATGAAGAAATAAACATAATATTAAACTTAAATTAAAACATAAAATAATTTAGTATTAAACTTAAATTAAAACATAAAATAATTTAGCATTAAACTTAAATTAAAACATGAAATAAAAGATAAAAGATTGAGTCTAACATGATCATGATAAAAAACTAAAGTATTCTGACATAAAATCAAATTAAAACATATAATATTGCAATTTATATAAACTGCAAGATGACCATATATATAATAAAAAATGTTAAAAGTAGTACGGTGTTGTGACTAAAAGTTTCCAAGTATGAAAAGACACCATAATATAATATCCATGAACAATGTACATTCAAACTACTGAATGTACACAAAATCAACTTAAAACATATAATATTGCAATTTAGATGAACTGCAAGATGAACACACATACATATCAAAGTCCACAAATACACCATAATAAAACATCCATCATAATAAAATGTCCATGAACATTAATATACATTCAAACTACTGCATAAATATAAAATCAAATTAATATTTAATATTGTGAATTGCAAGATGGTCATGATTATATATATATAAAATAAAAAATGCCAAATTAGTACAATACTATCACTGACTATCATGCACTTAGAGTTTCCAAGTTTGCAAATACACCATAATATAAAAAATCCCTAAACATACATTCATTCAAACAACTATCACTGAGAGTTTCCAAGCCTGCAAATACATCATAATATAAAATATCCTTGAACATACATTTACGCAACTACATAAACGCATAGTAGTGGGCCAAGTTGTCTAACAACTGTGATAAAAAAAATATATGTCATTTTTTGCAAATATTTCAAAGGCCACCATGTGAAGCTTCCTTCCTTCACTTTCATATGGACAAATCCATCTATTTTGTCTTCATAAAAAAGGGGCATGTTACTTGTGACCTTTATAACATTTACATTTTCATCTCCTGATCCACTCAATTTCACTCCATGTATAATAGATAATGAGTGAATCTGTCTGATGCCCACATTAGCATCACCATACAGATCCAACAAATTTAATTTGTTGCCTTCTTGGAATTTATGATCAATACATTTCTGCAAAAACAAAAAGAAATACACATTATCTTGAGATATGAAAAATGTTAAAACAAGAATTATATTCTAATATTTAGCATATAATTATTTCACTCACCTCGAGGAATATACTGCACAATATTCTCAAGTTCAATGTCAATATGATTTCTATCAATATTGAGATCACTTAGTGCATCTTTCATAGCTCTTTTGATAAGGACTTGTCCTTTTCATCGTGCTTCTTTTATAGAGTTTCCCTGCATGTGGTTGTTTCATCATGGAAAAAAAATATACAACATTCAAAAGTATGAAGAATGGCTTATTAAACAATCAAAAGTATGAAGAATGCAAGCAATATTATTTTTTCAAAAAGAACATTCTAAGCATGAAAACTTATGAAAAAACATTTGGAAAGATTAACTATCACAACAAAAATTTGATTACCTCAAATTCAACACCACCATCAACAATGTCCTTTACACATTGCTCGACGATTTCTTCATGATCACTATGTCCTTTCCCTTTTGGAGACATTTCATATTTCGTATGATTTCCCTACATGTGGTTTAACCATCATTCAAAAAAATATCCAACATTTCAAATTAGCAACAAACTCTCTCCAAGGGAACTGTTCTCTTTCTCAAGTAATGAAACAACAGAATCAGAAAAGGCATTGGCAGAGATGTAAAAAAAGAACATGAAACATTGTGATGAGCCTTCAAACTTTTATGATAGGTTAGTTATGATATTAAAATCATTTAAAGCATTATTTTACAAGAAATGATCTCATTGTCCAAGGTAGTTAACGTTACAATTCATAACTTTGGATATTTGTAGTCGAGTTTTCGTAACAAAAGGTAGCAATATATGTCAATAGTAAAAAACATTAAGCATCAAGAAAATCTCCATTATATATATTCATGTTACCTTAGCAAAAATGAGCACTATATTCAATATCATATAAAGGTTAAGCATCAAGAAGAAAGGGATACCACCTATATAGGAGTGGACATTTACATCTTATAATAATTACCTACATACATTATCTCAACAAAAACAAACTTATTTATTTTGTATTTCTCTTTTGTTTATATATTTTCATCTGCAATACCAAATCAACAAAGGAATCTTGATAATATATTGAGTTTTATGGAACCTAGGATTGTGGACTGGCACGTTGTCACAAAAGGCAAGAATGAGGAAGAAAAGGGGTTGAATGGAACCTATATAATCAATGTGCCAAGGAAGCTTGAATTCTTAGTTTTCCTTCTACCTGAAGACATTGTTGAGGTCAATCCTAAAATGATACTTATATTGAGTGCAAGCATTATTCTTTGGAGTCTTACAAAACAATCTTGTGAAGATGCAGGGATTTCAGACAGTGAAAATGGAAGTGTAACTAGCAGATTCTAAAACATTGTTATTGATGACAGTACTTTAGAGGCTTCTTTACCACTTGATAATGGGTTGATCCAAATATAGTCTAGTTCATAGTATAGTCCTAGATAATTTTCAATCTCCCAGAAGACATCCTCCAACCGAAAACCTAGAGGTAGGATAAGGATTCTAACCCAAGCCAAGACAACATCAATTCTTTTACTTTTCATATCAAAAGTTGGAGTCTAGTGTTTTATCATGAGGGATATCGCCCCACGTTTCCATGAGGTTTTCAAAACATGTTTTTTGTCAACTGTAGATCAAAATATGAGCACCAACCAACCTTGAGACAACACCATCAAAGTCATACAATACCCTAAAAGGGGTTCCATGATAGTAGTTAACTAGTTCTTGATCACCTTATCTCCCAATTGACATCCATGGATGTGGTCGACCAATGCCATGCCCACCATTTTCAAAACTTCATCCAATATCACCCCTTCACTTAAAATGAAATTCAAAGGGTATTTTTGTTTCTTACTGCACTTCTTATTTTTTTGAGCCCTTCATAAACTACCATCACCTTCCAAACTCAGGGATGCTTCCTTTATTACAAGTGAGTACAAGAAGATTGAAGGTGAGGGGTTTGTATTTACAACATTTTCACCTCCCAAAACTCCTCTCATTATCTCTAGTCCCAACAAAGAACCCACAAGTCCTCTCCCACCTAGTGTCAAAGACTCATAAACAAGGATATCAAAGGTGAACCCACAAAATCAAATCTATATCATGGTCTAAAATAACGATTTGATGGACAAACTATGAATCTTTTGTAAAATAATATTATGGACAATTTGCGTATAGTTGAGATACACTAGAACAAAAAAATCCCAAATTTGAGGCATGATGTTCAACCCTAGAGTTAGTATGAATGAGAACTCGTGTGGGACTATTCACGGGTGTATAAGGAAGTACTTCCAACTAAATCTACAACCAATGCAATGCCATTAAATACAGGATCATATACCCTTGATGTAGATATGTCATTATTCCACTCATAAAATCCATTTTCTAGAGGTTTTTTGACACTCACATTAATATTTTTGGTCATTTTGGCCAAATCTTGTATAGTATCTTTAGCCAAGGAGATGGACCCAAAGGAGACCCTATATGTGATGAAACTTTCAACCTATTAGGGAACGATTTTACATAAGAGCTATACTATATAGACTAACCTATGGATGGATATTTTGAGTAGTCAACCAAATCTTTGTCCATCTTGCAGAACCCTAGAACATTATACAAACCCTATATCCATCCATATCTTCCCTCCACCAAGTTGTCAAGCCATGAACCAATAGTCGCTAGATATATAAACAATAGATTGATATATTTTCAAACTAATATTTAGCATTATAGCATTTATATTTGAGGCTTTTCCAACCATGTAAGGACATTGTGCTTAACACTTAAGGACATAATTGTGATAATTAGGTTACCCCTCTAATCTGAATTTTTCAAAGGCCTAAAATGATCTTGTGCAAGATCAAAAAGATGTAAACTACTCCCTATTTGATAATATACTATACCAAATTTGACACTTATACATGTCCTTTGGTATATAACACAATCAAGTGATTTGGGCGGAACACTACTCTAAGTCAACATGTCACTTTGGTGTCATCAAGATACTTCTTTAGAAACACTTATATTAACTAAGCTAGTCGATTGAAACATTGAGGTGCATATCAAATCTTGCATTCCATGTAACAATGCCAAGCCTACAAATCATAAACTTGGTAGGTACACACCTCTATTGGTTCCAACAAATCCTTGGGAGTGTATTAACATGTATTTATCCTCAAGTCTCCTTATGATGAATCACCAAAATTTGGTGTTTGTTGTTGTGGATCACTTTAAAAAAAAATTCATCATGGTTTCATGAAAGAAGGCTATTGGTGCACCAGATACTTCCAAATTGTTCTTCAGTTATCCGTGGATTATACAATGGTTCCAACAACCATTGTGTCTAATTATGACCTGAGGTTTTTTAACAATTTAACTTTTTGGGAAATGTTAGACACAAAGTTGCACCAATCAACATCATTTCATTTGGAGATAAATGATTATCTAGAATTTCAATTTCACACTTGTGGATCTTTTATGCATCTAAAATAGTTCATACACATGCACATTGGATGATAATATTGCTTGCAAACAACTCACCTACACAATATTTCTTCACCATTCTATTGGGCATGGTCCATCGAATCAATTGTTTCTCAGGTTTGATCCAAAAACATTCCTAAACATTACATTTCTTACATTAGTGACTCCTTGGTCCCCCAACACAAATACAATAAATACACAAGGAAAATAAAATTAATACCATATTCAACAAGTGCATTAATAAATTAAGCATATCTCAACACACCAATAACTCAAGTTAAAGGAGTGTCATTATGTGCATTGTGGCCTTCATTAACTTTAGATTCACGATAAGGTATGGATATATCTTAAGAAGGAATCCTTCAAGGGTCATGTTTACACCATTCAATGCACTAAATTATCTGCATGCATTAAATTCCAACCCTGCATGCATGATTGTCACATTTTGTGAACATTCCCACAACCAAGAATGCCAAGAGTCATAGGAATATATATAGCCACCCAAGATCATTATTGAAAGTGAAGCCAACCATTTTTCTATTCAATTATTGGTGTATTTGCACAGATACTTGTATATACTCTTTGTAACCTCTTATATATTTTACTCACTTAGTGAACTATATTTTGTCTCACAATTCTCCTTAGAAATTTGGCATTTGAGATTTCTCAATCTCTCAATCCTCGTTGATTTTTCTATCAAGTAATTTCCTTGTTTCGATGATTAATGGAAGAGCTATATGTCATATCTCTATCTTAACTGTAAATTTGTATGCAATATGATATTACATGGATAAATACACATCTGTTATGTTAATAATCATAACAAGATTTTTTACATCTGTGGACAAATGAGAGGCTTATTTATTATCATTATTAAGTTAGATGTTATAAAATAAATCAACCCACATCTATTATGTTTTATTGAGTAGATATTCAACACAAAATGGGACTATTTTTTGTATTTCCACATTGTACAGATCATCACTTTCAAGGACATATTTTTGTGTTCTTTCAGGGACAAGTTTTTGTGTTCTTTCAGGGACAGATCATGCATTGTTACTAGTCATAAATACTTGCAAGTATCAAACATACTTGATATTTTAAAGGTAGAACACAAAGACGATTCTAGAAACATGGAGAGCTAGTTCTAGAAACAAAGGATCGTTCTACAGAGTGCAAGGTTGATAAGAAGTCAGAAGAAGAAGGCATGTCCACAAGAAACAAAACTATCCTAGAGATTTAAGTGAGTGCATTAATTCTCAGCAAGAGAGTGTGAGAAAGAGCACTTAATATTTCACTGTAAATGCAATAGACTGAGTGGAAACACACAAAAACCTACAACTTCTAGTTCAATTTACAAGTATAAAAACTAGTCAAACAAAAAGAAATGAGATACAATATATTGCTTTGCAAGAAGAAATGGAATACACATGTTCAAATAAGAAGAAATGATATCAATAGAGCCTCTTTCCTCACTTGAATAAGTGGAATTATATTGATTCCATGTAGAAACTATAGGCTTAATAGAGGCAACCAACTGTGAAAATGTCTCATTGAGATCATGTATGCAACTCATTACATGTTGGTACCCAACTCTTGAGTTGACATCATTTGCAGTGGCTCTTACTAGGCTACTTTCAACTCCAAATGAAGGCTGAAAAATATCTATTGACACTCTATATTTTCACTTGATATTATTTTCATATTTACAAGACTCTAATACTTCCATATGCAAGACAATATCTTCTACCCCTAGTTGTCTATTATTATTTTCCACCTAAAAGACAACTTTAAGTTTCAACATAGTCAGTTCAATAAACAAATCAAAACAAATAACAATTTAAATTCAACCAAAAAGAAACACTTACTGTCAATTTGTATATTTTGGCCTACAACCTGCCTCAACCAAATATATATGGATCCCTCACATTATCTCTTTCTTTCATGCCTATGTTCCTCTTTGTCAAATATTCTTTGGAACACATAGTTTCCTTCAATGCTTCCCATACTTTTGGAGATAGAGTGCAGTCTGTGCTATATTTTACTTCAATGATTAATTTTTTTCAAATGTATCTATAGTTGTTGATCAGAAGTCTCATCTTAGACTTATAATATTTTCTAGAGATTTGTCCACCAACATTCTTAAAATAATTTTCCATTTTTTGTATAACATTTTCCACACTTCGTGGATCTTGATCTGCAAAATTTGATTTGGTAATATCCAAATGGGCCCTACATCTTTTTCCCAAATCAGAGGCCCACCTTGTGGCATTTGGCCCTATGGGCTCACCATATTTTGACACGTCAACGAAGAATGGCTTCTTACCTTCTATTTTCCTTTCTTTTTCATTCCTCTCTGTAAATCTATACAAACCTTGACTCAATCTTTGTCTTTTAAAAAAAGAGGACACATCTTTTGAACCACTAGAAATATTTATAGTTAATCTAGTTCCACCAGTAGATGCAATAGGTGTATTTTGAAGCACAACATATGTAAGTGTATTATCATCACAACTTGCATTAACCAGAACTACATGCTTCTTTTCCACATAAGATTTGGAAGTAGGTATCTCAACATTGGTCTCTATAGATGTTGGTTCTAACATTTTATTTAATTTTGAATAAACGATCTCCAAACTTGATTTTCCTTTGTTGTCATGATTATTGATAATCTCTTTTAGAATTTTTTTAAAGAGATCATCCTTATGTTGTACATCACCATGTGCAATATCTTCTTGCACATCACCACATGAATTATCAATTTGCACATCATCATCACCATTATTATTTTTAGTAGTTACATTTGTTGCATCGTTAATGCATTTGCTTCTAGATGGAGTTGGTGGCAATCCATCTCTATTTCCCTTTGATTTTTTCTCCACTTTCTCTTTGCTATTTTTTCTTTCCTATAAAAAAAAATCATATTATGTCTTATATAAATAAAGTTCTTTCCTATAAAACATTAAACACTGTTAAACAAATAATATACTACTTAAGTGGATTAACAACTTGCCTCTTTGTAAAACCAAGAGAAGATAAATTGTAACATCCCCGACCTTCCAAAAATACCGGACAATGCCACTACTCATCTATGACTTAGTTGCGATACCAAAATGTAACGTCCCCGACCATTCAACAGGCTGAGTAACACTACCTCATGTAACATTCACATATAAATATATAACATGCATTTTAATTGAAATAAAACACATAACACAAAGTTACTGCTACCATACAGATTCAAATGTAATAGACAATAATTCATATACGCAATGAAATACATGATAACACTCAAGCATCACAAACATGCATAACATAAAATTAAGCACATAAATGATACTTATCTTTCAACTGGAATAAAACCACCAACTGCGTGCAGACCTTCCATGAACCTCCCATCCATAGAACACGGTACTCATCACGCTCAGTAGTGGGTCACCCTCGAGCTGGGACTAAGCTCCACGTAGGGAAAGGGAATCCTAGGCTAGGCAAGGTCAATAGGGAAGTCACATAGTTAAAGAGAAAGGATTCTCTCCCAAAAGCCACTTATGCCCACTTCTCAGAGACTCTCATTCCCGACATGCGTGTACCACCCCAGGAGTATACACCTTCACTATCACATAGTCTATCGACTACTTCATCTCCCTTCGCTTGGGCTTTAGCAAGAGGCCGAACTGAAATTCTCAAAGCTCTGTAGCAGCTACAGGACCCCTTCCAGGAGAACTCACTTCCACAACACACTCTCTCACCTAAAGAGAGTTTCCCACAGGCCTGAAAACCTGCCTCTTCAACCACAACCACCTCCCTCACCTGGAGAGAGTGTTGCACACAGGCCTGAAAACTTGCTTCTTCAACTTTGTTCTAGCATAAGGAGGACAACAACAAGGCTCAACAAAGAACATATGATGACAACAAACCACACTCAGTCGAGGAATTGGATGGCCACTACAACCAAAAGTTATGACACACACGACACAAACAAATACGGGGTGCTCGGTGTTCAGAGAGGACACAGCTCAGCCCACGGGTTCTCAATGGGCTCAACCAGAGGATGGGAGAATGGACTGTGAACAACCTTCTTGTGAGGGTTTCCTTCACTGTGCATGGGTATACAGAGGAAGACACAGAGGAAAAATGTTTCAGATGCCCCAGATCCCAGCGAACGCAGGTAGAGGATGATAGAATGAGAGAGAGAACCCCCAACACAACTGACTTCTTCAGCTTTAACTGCATGTGCTTAGGTCGACACCTGTCTTCCTGGAGCTGCATGCACTCCATTTTTCATACGTTCTCTTTCCAACAACTTAGGACAACACTTGGTCAATTGACCACATTATCATTTTAAGAAATAATGATAAATTATTATCTCCTTTAGAGGTAAGCCCCCTCAGCTTAGCCTCTAGGTTGAAACACTTAGCTTCCTCCCTTACCCAACCTTGTGGAAACTTAGTCCCCATCACTCTTTTTCCGTGGTCGGTCTACACACAACGATGTTTTTATATTATCAAAGTGCATAATTACATGTACAAAACATGCTCCTGGCCTTTGACACCTAGGCTCTCCGGCCTACTTGCACATAAGTTTACCAACTTACAATTGCTCGGATCACCAGCCTACAAAACATGTTTACAATACATAGATATAACTGGGGCTCATCCTTGGGATATTAGAATCCCCTCTCCTTATTTTTTCACTGTCCTCAATGCAATTTACTTACACATATATAATTCAAAAATTCTTCTAAAGCTCAAATCTTTAGCTATTATAAGCCCATTATCCAGCTTTACTTTCAAGCACCAATTCTGGCATCTATACTATAGTTGAAACTCAATTTCTCTATTCCATAGAGTTGCTTCATGAAATCATTCAACTTATTGTTCCTTGTTACATACTTCAATTAAACCTCATTGAAAGCACTGAATGGCTATAGATCCACGATGTTTCATCCATTGATAAACTCTCATCCACAGACATAGACACTCCACTCATACACCTATTCATTCATAAGCAACACTAGAACATAGATGTAATATATATAGGCAATTCTAATAACATTATAACATTATAACATGTATACGAATTACGGTATTCATAGCATACAATGAATAGAGAATTGATACTTATCTTTTGATTGAGAAGACTTCCATATCAACATGGTCTAGGGAAAGGTACCAAACCCCAAAAAAACTCCAACCAATAATATTTCTTTCCCCACATGTCTGTCCCACCCCAGGAGTGTACACCTTCATTGTCACACATTCCATCGGCTTCTACACCTCCCTTTCCTTGGGCTTCAACAACAGGTTGGCTAAGGAAATTAGATCACTGTGGCTCCCAATGTTCCAAGTTCCCTCAAGGTCTCTCGGTACCCTCCAGGCCTCATACCGGGGAACCTATCCCCACACTTCTCCCTCCAGGGCTCCAACCTTCTCCAAGTCAACCCAACGAGAAGTGTACACACACTCAGATCAACCAGGGATCCACATGGTAAGATATGTTGTCTCTAATCAACATCCTCCCCCAACTACTCTTTGTAGTCAACATTCCAACTTTAATAAACATCATCTCATTTGCATCACCCACATGCAGTTATCATGAGAAAACATAAAATAATTTATTTAGAAACTCAAACTTAGTTCAAAGGGAATTCATCTTTTCCCCAAAACATGAAATTCTATTTCATAATTCTTCTTGGTTGTTTCCATATTAGGAATTCAACCTTCCTTGTGGTTTTCCACAATCACCAAACTAAATACCATTTTCTTGCAAGGATTCACATTGTATACTGCCAACAATTTTCAGTATTTCCTGTACATCATAATTCAATCGTAATATGTACACAATCTTATGTAGTGATCTTAAAATTTCCTGCAACTAGCAATTCAATCACAATTACCCAATAATTAATAAACTAGAACGACTCATCATTCTATGCATATGCATGTTCACTGTAATATCTGTAAGTTCATTACTTCTTTTTCTGAACAAGAAAATTTATTGTATTCAATGCTCATGTGACTACTTGACTTGCAACTTTCCTGTTGCAATGTCTAACACCTCCCTGAAATGTCCTCAACTTCATGAGTTAACAACATTTCATTTGTTAGTAAAAATTATTTCCATGCAATAATATATATGCATGTACTTACAAAACACATTCAATCATTGCATTTAGTATACAATTATTTCAGTTATTATTCATGAGTGCAATTCTCAATGAATAATTAATCAATGCACCTTGCATTGGATTACATAATTCCCTTTATCTCGGTCATGTATCTCTCCATACATAAGTTGGAATTTTGGACAATGTGTTGACACATTCTCCACACATTTCCTATTGTCTTTCCAATTAATTGGATTCCTTCCCTTTCGAACTGAACACTACAACAAGAATATAATTTTGTGGTGTTCATTAGTGTTAGAAAAAAGGTTGCAGTCCAAGTTTTATTTAAAGGTAGGAATATTTTAGTACCTGTGTGGCTCATAACCTTTCCATATTTGTACCTTTCCATATCCAACCATGTCCTAGTCTCATACATGACTAGATTACTGGCATTTATTCCTATGACAAGTTCTTATCTTTTAATTCTTTGGCTATTACCCCATAACCAAAATAACATGACATTCTACTATGTTAGTGTGTGCATTCAGAAGCTAAAAGATTTGAATTAATACAAGCCTCCAACCTTTACCACCTCCAATGGTAAGCATTCAATAATAATCATGTGATTTTATAAAATAACTTTGGCTAAGGAAATTCTTACCTAAATTTCCTTTCAACAATTATGCAAAAAGAGTAATAAAAAATCATACCTGCATGACTGGCATTAATAAATTTTATACTACCTGAATATCTGATGGCAGTAGAAGCTTCAATGCTTCTTTTATAAAACTTATAACTAGCACTTTAACTCTCTGTTGCTTCCCTCCTTATGCAACAACATCACCAACAACACTTGAAAACATGAAAACATTATTCCCGCTGGCTAGCCCAACAAGCCATAACATACTTGCTGCCACAAAAATTGCAACAACTTCTTTCCCATGTGCAACTTTTCCTTGGTGAACACAGAAGTCTTCAATTCTTCTCAGATTCCTGAATCTTCTTGTGCTCTCATTGTAGTCACTATACATGACTATTTCTGCCCTGAGCACTTTCGACACAGTGACCCCACCTCAGTGGGCTCTACTGACCTCTCGGTCAAAGGATATTTCAAAATTTTGAGTTGGATTGACTCTTCAGGCCTTTTCTACACACCTATTAATCTACATAGGTCCCCTTTCCTTCTATGTGCAGGTCCTGACAGATCCGCGGGCTATTCCTGTGCGCTTCCAAAAATCCAAGTTTCAGGCGCTAGCCCCTTTCTCATTATCCCTTTCCTTCATATGACCTCACGAAAAATTGTGCTTGTGGGCGTGGGAAAGAGTGGTTTTAGGCCAACTCGCTTTTCTCCCTGCAATTTAACTCCATCTACCATGTATCACTTTGTTAAAACCGTGGTATAAATTGCGGCCCGCTCTCATATTTTTAACATCCAAGCAAGTTATGGCCCCACAATCCAGCTCATCCATCAACCTTAAATCCCTTGGTGATGATCCACGATAAACGAATGCTATCTATTCTTTACCTGCCTCTAGCCAACTATCCAATCAATGACCTTTTTTTTCCCTTTCATGCACGATCTCAGATATCCACAATTTATCGACACATAGATCCTTTCCAAATAAATTGCTACGATTTATTCTGGATCTCTAGCCCTCTAGAGTTTCAACTCTCAACTATCTGCTTTTCCCCGTATGAAAATATTTCGTAGTGGAAGATCTATTGACACCTGTCCTCAACAATCAGATGGTTCTAATGAACTTCGGCTCTCCAGACTTCGTGAGTTCTCACGTCTCCACACACACAAATATCCAGAGTGAAAGATCTTCTTCCACACGTCCTCTCCAACTCGACCTCCTCCTTGATCAATGATTGATATATCCTTCAGGACTTCATCACTTTCATCCTCTTCTTTCCTCTGGAGTGCTCCATACCCAGATTTCTAGATCTAGCGCCACACGTCCACTTTCAGATCAAAGGCCAAGATTTACTTCGGTTGTTTCTCCTCCTCCTAGTCCACAAACTTCCGAAGTTGTGGATCTTACGCCACCTGTCATCCTTGACGATGGACGGTCCCAAATCACTTCGGGACTACGGGGGTTTGACAAGTCCACTTCTCCTATGCACACAAGGGTTACGTCTTGTGCGCTTACCTCTAGTTCCAATGTTTTTTGGTCCTTTGTGCTCAGACCTAATAGATGGGATCTGTTCCTCTCCTTTGTGCTTCCTTTGTTCTACTAGAAGTTGATCTAACAGTCTAGGATCCTCCCCACAACCGATCTAACGGTTGATGTCGCTCCTCCTCCCGATCTTTTGAATTCTTCCTCCTTGGAATATTTTTTCGGTGTTCAAAGGATTCAACCTTTGACCCTTCTCCTGTGAGTTTTCCTCATGGATCTCATCTTCTCTCTCATAAGAATTATCTCTTCTGATTTTTATGACTTAGAATGAGTCCGTCTCCCATGCACTCCTTGCATTATCTCTTTTGAGCTTTTCATTTTACTCAGTCTCCTAAGGGTCTCGACCCTTCTGTTTCCTTTCAAAGGAAACATTCATGCCCTCCTAAGTATCTGCCTCTGATAATATTCTCCATGAACTTGACAAAGAGTTCTTTCTGTGCAAACTTGCACGCACTCATTGCTCACCTGGCAGAGCCCCACAAAGTTCTTAGTGACTCTATCTCTCTCAGAACTCAACACAGAGTTCTTCTTGTGCACTCCTTGCACTTATGTTGATGAAGGTTCAATGATATCTCTCCTGATATTTTCCGAGATTAACTTACCTCTTTCAACGCACTCCTTGCGGACAATGTGCACTCCTTGCACTCGAAAATTCAAAGAAGAGAAATAATTGAAAATTATTCAATACTTCACCAGTTTACACATTTAGACCAATCTGATTTAAGAAAATGTTCAGATTTCATTTTCTTTCCGAGCTCTTCTTTGGTATGTAATCATTTTGGGGCACTAGCCCCTTTCTCTTAGTCCCCAATCCATGTGATCATGGGCCATGAGCAAGCGCTAGATCACTAGGTGCTTACTCGAGACTTTGGACTTTCGACTTTGTAAGATTTCAAAGCACCACACAATAATCTATCATAGTTCTAGATTACCGAACTCGCAAAGTAGGGAAGATCATCAGTCCACATCTACCTAACATCCGATGGCTAACACTCACTATGGAACTTCAGGCATCTGAGTTTCATAACTTCGAAGCTTCGGGACTTCGGAGGATTTCAGATCTGCGCATCCCAAACCGTTAATCTCCGAACATTCCCAATCACCTTTGGTNAGATTACCGAACTCGCAAAGTAGGGAAGATCATCAGTCCACGTCTACCTAACATCCGATGGCTAACACTCACTATGGAACTTCAGGCATCTGAGTTTCATAACTTCGAAGCTTCGGGACTTCGGAGGATTTCAGATCTGCGCATCCCAAACCGTTAATCTCCGAACATTCCCAATCACCTTTGGTGATGTCATTACATGACATCGTTGAGCGCTCTTCCATTTTTGGGGGCATGCAACGACGGTTTGGATTAACCCACCTTTCATCCCATAGTTCTTTTGAAGCTGACACGTAACCCCTCGGTGAAACCGGGGTTTGGATTGCGGGACCGCCTTGGAGAATTAACTCACGTGCAACTTGGATCTCTGCAATACCTCCTGGTCGTCGATCTTGATGTATTGTGATCAACGCCAGTGTGGGTCCTCTAACCTTTAACTACGTTATGTAACCTCGGGTCCCACTAACCATGATCATACAGAGTGACACGTGGCAGAATACTAGCGGTTGACTCGTGGCCCAATCAGATGGGTGTCACACGTCACGTTCCATATGGAATTTAAACCTTCCATGGCTTTGGAACCCACTTATACGTGGCACACAACTCATGTGTCCACATCAAATCAAGTGACATCACCATGCGATGTCACTTCTAAGTTTCTAACTTCGGGAGTTTCAACTCCTCTACACTCGCTTTTGCTTGGAGCACTTTCCTCCGGGTTAACTCCTCTACACCTTCCCCAAATATGATGGTCATAAGAGATTTCCCTTCCTTCCGAATAGATCCTACAGTGCATAGCATACTCTGTTACTCTACAGATTTCCAAAGGAATTCACAGCTACTTGCCTCACAACATTGCCAGATATGACGGTCGTGAAGGATTCTCCTTCTCCCGAATAGATCCTAAGGTCCACATTACTCTGTGGCCCAATACCACTTATGTCGTGGTTTTATGACACCTCTACTCCTCCTGAGCTTCGTAACACGACCAAGGTAACTTCTTGGCACTTAGAAAGGTTATGAGTTTCGAAATTGGTCCTCCAGACACAATTTCCACTTGAACCTTGAGTCTAATGACCACTTACCCAACCCATCCAGGCTTTGCATTGAAACCTTGGGTCATAACTTGAGTTTTGTCCATTTCGACAATAAATCCTTCCGAAACTCTTTCTTCAACTTCCACTAACATGGATCATCCAGGCTCAATGTTGTAACCATGCTCTGATACCAAATTGTAACATCCGTGACCTTCCAACAATACCGGGCAATGCCACTACCCATCTTAGACTTAGTTGTGATACCAAACTATAACGTCCCGGACCGTTCAACAAGTCAAGGAACAATACCACACATAATATTCACATATAAATATATAACATGCATTTTAATCGAAATAAAACACATAACAGAGAGTTACTACTACCATACAGATTCAAATGTAATAGACTGTAATTCATATACGCAATGGAATACATGATAAAATTCAAGCATCGTAGGCATGCATAACATAAAATTAAGCACATAAATGATACTTATCTTTCAACTGGAATAACACCACCAACTACATGCAGACCTTCCATGAACCTCCCAACCATAGACCATGTTTCTCATCACATTTAGCAGTGGGTCACCCTCGAGCTGAGACTAAGCTCCACCCAGAGCAAGGGAATCCTAGGCTAGGAAAGTTCAATAGGTAAGTCTCACAGTTAAAGAGGAAGGATTCTCTCCCAGGAGCCACTTTTCCCCACTTATCATAGATTCTCATTCCCCACATGCATGTCCCACCCCAGGAGTATACACCTTCACTTTCACACAATCCATTGGCTGCTTCACCTCCCATGCCTTGGGCTTCAGCAACAGGTCAGGCCAGAATTCTCAGAGCTTTGTAGCAGCTACGAGACCCCTTCTAGGATAACTCACTTCAAAAACACACTCTCTCACCTGGAGAGAGTTTCCCACAAGATTGGTAACCTGCCTCTTAAACCACAACCACCTCCCTCACCTAGAGAGAGTGTTGCACATAGGCCTGACAACCTGCTTCTTCAACTCTGTTCCAGCACAAGGAGGAGAACAACAAGGCTCAACAAAGAACATATGATGACATAAAATGACACTCAGACAAGGAACTACATGGCCACAACAACCAACAATTACGACACACACAACATAGACAAATATGGGGTGCTCGGGCTTCACAGAATACACAACTCAACCCACGAGTTCTCACTAGGCTCAGATGGAGGATGGGAGAATGTACAATGAACAAAATTCCTATGAGGGGTTCCTTCAATGTGCACAGATATACAGAGGCAGACGCAGAGGAAAAATAGTTCATATGTCCCAGATCCCAGCAAACTCAGGTGGAGGATGACAGAATGAGAGAGAGAACCCCAACATGACTGACTTCTTCAGCTTTAACTGCATGTGCCTAGGTCAACACTTGTCTTTATAGAGCTTCATGCACTCCATTTTGCATGCGTTCCATTTCCAGGAACTTAGGACAACACTTGGTCAATTGAACACCTTAGCCTTTTAGGAAATAATAATAAATTATTATCCCCTTTAGAGGTAAGCCTCCCTATCTTATCCCCTAGGCCCAAACACTTAGCCTCCTCCCTTACCCAACCTTATGGAAACTTAGTCCCCCATCACTCTTTCTTCATGGTCAGTCTACACACAACAATGTTTTTATATTAAGAAAGTGCATAATTGCATGTACAAAACAGGCTCCTGGCCTTTAACACCTAGGCTCTCCGGCCTACTTGCACATACACTTACCATCTTACAATTGCTCAACTCACCAGCGTACAAAACATGTTTACAATACATAGATATAATTGGGGCTCATCCTTGGGGTATTACATAAATTCATATTTCTTGGCTACATCTTCTCTGTGAGAGCACTCATATTCTTTCAAGCTTTCTGCATTATCGCTGAAGTCATCTAGTTTGCACTTCATAGTATTTTTCTTCACGTCCTAAAGTCCAAATAAACAATAATGTATAAATCAACCACTTGAATTAGTAGAACAACAATGGAATATGAGTTTGAAACCCGTATTTTATTAATTGCATGTGCTGAAAAATTAAGTGCACAAGTGAAAGAACAAAATCCACTTAGAATCAACCCCTGAAGTTTTTCTTATATAACTTGAAATCAACAGTAAATAAGAAAAATACAAACTCATATTTTTTACTCAAATAAATAGTGTATAAACAATAAAAGTACTTCGAATTTAATTGAGTGATCGATCCAAAATCCAAACATATAGTAAGATGATCAAATGGGTTTATTATTAACCCTTAACAATATGTGAAATGCACTTCAAAACATCAATGAACAACTCAGGTTTTGTATACAATGTACCAACTGTTACACATTATTTTGGTCACTCTGATGATGACTCTATAGGCACGTGTTCAAGTTCTCAAAACAATCGTTTACATGAGAAAAATGACTAAGTTCTTCCCCTACAAGGCATATTTTTAGAATGACATCGCAAGCTTACAGTGGTACACGGTGCGAAAATCCTTGATTTCCATAGTCTGCTCAATGCCTAGCTTGCAGGATTTCCGCATGCTGCTATATAGGCAGGGTGCGGTGGCATTTGAAGCTAAGGAAAGGAAGAAGTTTCACGAAGTTTCTATAAGGAGAATATTCTAGAATGTGAGGTGGTGTCTGTATGGTTGTGGTCTTATTGGCTTCTCTAATTTGGTGGGATCATCCTCATCCTTGTAACCACTTGACCTTCTCCTATATAGTGATGGGCTTCTCATGGAAAAGGTTAATCAAGATTGAGCAAAGAATTGCTGAAATAATAGGCTGAAGACTGTGTGAAGGATCCTATTACCACTGATGCTTGAGGCCTCCATTTTTCCATCAAGATTTTGTGGACCATCTTCATACAAATTCAGAGCAAGTGTATGTGTGTGTTGGAACAAAGGACCACCAAAATGGAACTTGCGACATCAAGGCAATTTGGCTATATCTTCCACTTTTACTTAATATGATATGGTGACATGTTTCTTTCCCATAAAATCATTAGCGTTTTATTACATGACTCCTTGATCACATGTTTAGGTTTCCATTAAATCTACAATTGTTGCTTTCACTCTGGTTAGTTTGTGTCATTGCAGATCTGATCTCACAAGAGCATCGAGGCGAAGCAGGGACAACAAAGATATAAGGAAGCAATATCTAAATATATGCCATATATTCCTTCTTTGGTAGTAAATTCAATGGTAGAAACTTAGGGAAAGCATCATGTCCTGTCTTGTTTTGTTCTAGATCCAGGTGGATCTAGGGAGATTATTTTATGTACGCATTCACCGATTTATCCAATAACAAAAAAAAATTAATGATGATTAGATTAAAAAATGCATGAGTAAAACAACAGTGAAAATTTACATCATACATATAATCAGAGTTTAGGTGACAAATCATCATCATAATCATCTTTGTTGCCACCAAGACCAGAATCCTGATCACTTTTGTGTGCATATTCTTGATTTTTTCTGTCATCCTCATCTGTGGCATGCAATGCGTTCTCTCTCCCAATCTCTTCATTGGTAATCAAAGTCTCTTCTTCAATCACTCTTTCATAATCTTCAACCACTTATTTGAATGTTTCTTGTAAATTATCGATGTATTTCCCATCAAGTATTATATCGACAAATTCCATGAATTTTCATTTTGAACGAGACTCTGTTTGAATGAGATACAAACATCCTTGGATTATTACATCATCAATTAGAAATGATTGGTTAATTTTAAGAGGGGAGACATACGACTCATCCATCTTTGATAAAAATTGTCATGTATTTGCACATACAAATGCATACTCATCATGTTCTACTGTGGATGTTTTGACCCACTTACATTTTAAAAATATAGAACTATTTTCACCATAATGAACTTGAATAATTTCCTGGATGAATCCAACATAAAATTTCTTTTTGGTTTCATGAAGAAATTCAGTACTAACAATACAATCACAATTTTCGTTTCCTTTGTCCTTTTCTTCCACTCTTAAATGAATACCATAGGCCCACATTCCACTAAACTTCATAGCCCATATATGTGGAAGTTGTGAAACATCACTTTCCTCCATTGTTATATCTTGACCTTCTTCTTTTGCATCATTGACTGCATTATAAATACATTCTTCAAATTTTGGAAAATAATCACCTCCAATCAAATCATGGCATCTGTGCATTTGAGGTCGATGTTGCATCCATGTTTTATTCTCTTCTTCATATTTTCTACATATAATATGAATGTATAAGATAATAAGATTAATAATATAAATTTGTAAATGCAATTGAATCTATAAATTATTGTGTAAAAAATATTTTCACATGTGCCACTTATCAAACGAAGATGTGTTTTGAATAACACATACATGTATCACACTTATTTCTTCACATGACATCTTAAAGATACTTCCATTTCCTTCTAATACTTCACCTACAACTCTCTTGTCTTCGTCATCATCCCATACATGTCGATTGACACTTTCAAAATCCTTCATATATTCTTTGCAAAATCCCACAACCTCTTGCATTGAATATCCCTCATACATTCTACCATCTGGTTTTACCCTAGTATGAACAATTTTTTTCAAAACCTTCATATAACTCTCTATAGGATACATCCATCTCATTCTTACAAGGCCACAATTCTCTAGTTCATATTCAAGATGTATCAAAATATGCATCGAAATGTTAAATATTGTTGGTGGAAATTAATGTTACAATAGACAAAGGATTTTAACAACCTCGTGCTTCAAACTAACAAAGTAGAAAGGATCTAATAAATGTAAACTCATTATGTTTAATATTAGGCCCAACCTTATAATTTCAAATCTTGGTCCCTTTGCAAAACTTGATATATTGACCACAATAGGTAAAATATTCTCGATTATGACAAGATAGTCATGGGTATTGAGGCCTCTTAAGCTATTCATGTTAGTTTGGATTCTAATATTACTACTTACATATCCAGTGGGAAATATGTTGAAATTACTAAGACAACTGAGAGGCGGGGTGAATCAGTTGTTACTGTTCTTAAACAATTTTAAGTCTATTAAACCATTTTTAATCTTTCATCAAGTGACCATAAATATTATACATCATATGGACAACATAAATAATGAGCATCAATCACACATAAGATATACACAGAGACATATTTTCAGGAGGAAACCCATAAAGGGAGAAAACCTCTTCTTCTTCAAAATGATAGGTAGTCTTTTAAGTTCTGTACATCATCTATGTTTGAGCACCAACTCGAAGTGAGGCTACTACCTCTGTTTTACAAGCTCCAACTTGTTGAGAGAACCAACTCTCTGGTTTATCTAGCACCCACTAGAAGGAAGCACCAACTCCCTAAATATTCTAGCACCAACTGGATTTATACAAGCAACAACTTGTATATAGAAAACTCTGTGTTTTCCTGAGCACCACCCTGCCACCCTGTTTTTCTAGCCACAACTAGATGGAAGATACAACTTCCAATATTCAAGCACCAACTTGTATACATAAAACTCTGTGTTTTCCCGAGCACCACCCTGCCACCCTATTTTTCTAGCCACAACTAGATGGAAGATACAACTTCCAATATCCAAGCACCAAGTTGAATATCAGAGGACCAAAGTCCTCCCTAACACCACCCTTCCTCCCTAATTATGAATAAATTATTGACAAACAAACAATACAAGTATTTCAATTCTTACCCCTTCTTCATTGTTCTGCAATTATTCTCAGGTTCAAAAAAAGTTCTGCAGTTCTTCTCTGCTTCATGCTATTCTGCTCTTCCTTCATGCTATTCTATTATTATGATCTTGCTTTTGTCTATTTGGTGACTGTTACTCATCTCTGAGTTTTATCTCATGCTCTACATTCTTTCATTTTACCCTTCTTACAATTCATCTCATTGTTTCAGTTAGAACAACCTGCCTTACACAGTCACTACATATCTCCTTTTATACATACCATCCTCATCAGTTACACCTCAAATCTTCTTGGGCAAAGACAAAAACTTCTCAGCAGTTGAATCGCCAACCGATTAAGAACCATGATTCGATTTTCTAACTGAATTGTAACTGAGATTATTAATCATGAAAATAAACAATGGCCCTTCAATCATATTCCTGATTAACCTTCACCATTGAATTACAAGTGCTGGGTCTCACACTTATTCCATATGCCCACTGGCTGTGACCACGAGCCTAATCAAAATTCATTTCGCATTTCTCATTTCGGCAATCCTGTGTCGAAGGGTCTTGAAAATCCAAGTTGCGATCCCTGAAACTTCGAAAAGGAGCTTAGCTGGACTGGCTCCTTCCCTTCTCGTGACCATATAACCACATGTTGTGACCACTCGCTAACCAAACGAGCACTTCGAGATTCGTGATTTCGGGAATCCTGTGGTGAAGAGTCTCGACTCTTCATGTTGTGATTTTCAAAACTGAGCTTAGCTCCGCTAGCTCTTTCCCCTCACGTGACAACCAATGGTGACCACAGGCTGCGCCAAAAGGTGCTTCGCGATTTTGCATTTCGGCATTCTTGTGGTGAGTGTCTTTGAATCCTCCAACTCTCGGTATCTAAAACTCCAAAATGGAGCTAGATCAACGGTCCACCATCCAAAGTGATCGGATGACTCTCCTCTACCCTGGTACTTAAGCCTTTGGGACTTTGAATATGAAACTCTCGAAACAAGAACTCATGAAGTGACATCATTATTGTGTCACTCAATGACATGTCAAGAGATGAGTGGCTACCACGTGTCACTCAGAATTATGATTTCCGGTGGCCTAAAAAGATGAAACAATTTGACACTTGTCCTTATATACTTGTGCCACATGTCCTTGCTATCGTAGGTTGCCACCTGTCCTCGCTGACGTAGTCTGTCATGATATACCTCCTAGATCTGACGACCCAGATTTGTCTTCAATCTAATGGTTGGGATTATATCATGATTTCGCATATCGTGAGTTCGAGAGGTTAGGAGCCTCCTTCCTTTGAAATTTCAGTCAAAATAATTCCAATCGCTCACCATGTGTCCTCTGTATCCAAAGTTCCACAACATACCTTGATCCAAGGGTTCAAATCAACCCTCAATCCAATGGCTCGGATCATTTCGGAATATCGTATATCGCAAGTTCCCACACCATGCTCCGTTGACTCCTCCAATGTGCAAGTCAGTGAAATTCCAATCGCTTGCCACATGTCCTATGACTCCAATGGTCAGGATTGTTATCGTGATTTCTCATATCGCAAGTTTGATCTCTTTCCTTTGGATTTCCTGATCTGTGAAACTCCGAAACAAAACCTTTGTCGTGCTTTGATTGTTTTCCACATGTCCTTCTTGGATCAACAGTCCTCCTGCTTTTGGGACTTTCTAAGCCTGATTCATATTGTACTTAAATATCATTCTCCTTATTCTGGATCAACTGATGGTCAGTCTTCTCATTCAGATCCTCCTCCTGAGATTACACTCCTAATCTTGCCATTCCATCATTGTTATTGTGTTGTTGATCGTGATCTTTTCCATCAATGAAAAACACACATACTCTGCCTTTCTCTAAAAAACATGCCAACAATCTCCCCCTTTATCATTGATGGAAACCCCTTGAAGAACATCCAATCTTGAAGAACATCCAATTATACTACTGTAGCATCCTTGAAATTACCATACTTTCTCCCCCTTTGACATCAATGTCAAAGAAGAAATATGCTCCCCCTGAGCTGTTGCATTACATACTCCCCCTATCAACTATGAGAAACTTAGAAATATAACAGATATTCCATAAGTACTCCCCCTGACCAGATGAACAGATTAGATGAAATAAGTTATAACCCCCAACTTTTGACGAAGATATCCAAAAGGGGTTGTTGCTAATGGTTTAGTAAAGATATCAACTATCTGTTCTATAGAAGGAATATAATTTAGTTGAACGACTCTGTTTGTAACTTGTTCTCTGAGAAAATGGTATTTTATTGGGATATGCTTAGTCTTGGAATGAAGAACAAGATTATTGGAGACACTAATGGCACTAGTGTTATCACAGTGAATTGTAATCGGATCAGTATAATTTACCTTCAAATCTGAGTGCAGCAAGTAGCAACAACAATGTAATCTACCTCTATAGTTTATAAGGAAATAGATCCCTGCTTCTTACTAATCCATGCTACCAACGATTCACCCAGGAAGAATGCACCTCCACTGGTGCTCTTTCTCTCATCCACAGAATTTACCCAATCTGCATCTGAATAAGAAGTTAATTGAAAATTCTGATTTTTGGGATACCACAGACCATAATTCATTGTTCCCTTCAAGTATTTGAATATCCTTGTGACAACTACCAAATGAATTTGTTTAGGAGCAGAATGATAACGACCTACCATTCCAACAACTTGCGTTATATCAGGACGTGATACTGTGATGTACAAAAGACTGCCTATCATAGAGCGATATGTCCTTTGATCAACATCAAGTGAAATATCATCTTTACTGAGATTGCAACCAACCACCATAGGTGTTCTAATAGGAGAGGAATCCTCCATCTGAAATTTCTTCAACATCTCTTTCAAATATTTTTCTTGAGAGATAAATATTCCTGCAGAACTCTGATTTACTTGTAAACCTAGAAAGTATGATAGTTCTCCTATAATGGAGATCTAAAACTCTATTTGCATAGAGTTATAAAACCACTGGATAGAGGATTCATTAGTACAACCAAAAATAATATCATCTACAGAAACCAAAACAACTAGTAGATTATCACCTTCAGACTTAATGTAGAGATTGTTGTCAACAATACCTTTCTTGAAGCCCTTTTCTTGTACAAATTTGTCCAGTCTATAATACCAAGCTCGTGGTGCTTGTTTCAGTCCATATAAGGCCTTCTTCATCTTGAAAACATAATCAGTATTATCTGTCAATGAGAATCCTTCAGGTTGCTCCATATATACTTCTTCCTCTAGGTCTCCATTAAGAAATGTTGACTTAACATACATCTGATAAACTTTGAAGTTCTTATGACATGAATATGCAAGAAACATTCTGATGGCTTCCAATCTTGCCACTGGTGCAAAAGGTTCATCAAAGTTCTGATCTTCAACTTGTGCATACCCTTTACAGACCAATCTGGCTTTATTTCTAACAACTTGTCCTTTTTCATTCATTTTATTCTTGAACACCCATTTATAACCTATTACACTATTATCTTCAGGTCTAGGGACAAGCTCCCAAGTATTGTTCTTCTCATTCTGATCAAGCTCTTCATTCATAGATCTAATCCAATCATTATGTTGGCTGGCTTCATAATTTTTTTTAGGTTCAGTCATAGATAAAAAGGAAACATGAGATTGTTCTGAGTCTTTAATCAATTTCCTTCTTGTCTGAACTCCTTTATTTATATCTCCAATTATCTGATTTTCAGGATGATTCTTTCTAACAATTCTGAGAGGTGATTTTGCTTCTTTCTGTTGATTTGTGTCAGTCAAAGTATTTGTATCTTCATCTAATTTAGATTCTTCTCTTTCTGATCCTTGGACCTGTTCATCTTCGTCTTCAACTATATCTTCTGTTCTTGGTTCAACATTGCTTACATTTATTACCGAGATTTCTTCATCAACTTTTCTGTCGATACAATCAACCAATTTATGCAACCTCTTATTGTAGCATCTATATACTTTACTATATGTAGCATAACCTAAGAATATACCTTCATCAGCCCTGTCATCATACTTGCCAATATTTTCATCATTATTCTTGATATAACATTTACTCTCAAAGACTTTAAAAGGTTTGATTGAGGCAAGTCTTCCAAACCATAGTTCATAAGGAGTCTTGTCACTGTGTGGTCTGAGATGAGATTTGTCAAGAATGTGAACAACTATATGGATTGCTTCCACCAATATGTCTGAGATATATTCCTTTCATTCATCATTGATCTTGCCATTTGTTGTACTGATCTTTTCTGCCTCTCAACAACTCCATTTTTTTGTGGGGTTCTTGGGATTGTGTACTATCTTTTGATCCCATGTTTATCACATAAATCTTTGAATTTCCATGAGATAAACTCTCCTCCTCTATCAGACCTTATTTCCTTCAATATTTTTCCTGTTTGATTCTCAGTTAGAGCCTTAAACGCTTTGAATTTTTCAAATGCTTCAGATTTTTCCTTCAAAAAGGAAACCCAAGTTAGTCTAGAATAATCATCAATAATCAACATAAAATAGTTTTCTTTTCTTGTACCTTCTTCCCTTGATGGTCCACATAAATCCATATGAACTAACTAGAGAGGTTTTTTTGTTGAAGGGAAGTTTTTAGATTTGAACTGTGTCTGTGTAAGATTTCCTATCTGGCAAGGTTTACAAACAAAATCATATGGCTTTGATACCTTTGGAAGTTCCTTTACTGCCCCATTGTTTCTAAACTTGATTATATGATCAAAATTTAGGTGTCCAACTCTCCTATGCCATTGCCAACTTTCATCATACTTGCTTAAGTGACATTCTTATTTTTCTTCTTTTAACACATAGACATTATTTTTTGTTCTTATCCCTTTTGCAACCAGCTGTCCTGAATTCACAGACTTTATTTTACAATATTTAGAAGTAAAAAAAACCTCACATCCTCGGTCACAGACTTGAATGACACTAAGAAAATTATGTTTCAGACCATGTACAAATAACACGTCTTGAGATTTTCCTTTGCCATTACTTAGACTTACCATTCCTTTACCTTTTATTTTTCCTGGTGCATCGTTTCCATAAGTTACATTCCCTTATTTGTTTTCACTTAGAGTTAGAAACTTAGTTTTGTCTCCAGTCATATGTTTGGAAAATCCACTGTCAATATACAAGGGATTATTTTTCTTTTGGGCTGATAACACTAGTCCACACTTGTCATATTATTTCTTCTTCCAAACCTTGAAATTTTCAGTAGTGGACTTCAAATCTGGCTTATAATTTCTTAAGCGAAAATCTGTGGCTTTATGTCCATAGTTATGACAGGCATAACATTCAGGTTCACTGAATAACAGACTGTAACGATTGTTATGCTCATAACTATTATTATTTTTGTTGCTTATCTATCTCAATATTTGTTGTGGTAGATAATTATTCCTTGAATAACTTGTTTGCTCATATCTACATCTTAAAGAACAAGTTATAGCTTTGTGACCAAAGTTAGAACATAAAAAACAATATCCATAGAAAATACTTTTGAACCTGGAAAAAGACTGTCTTATCTGAGTGGATCGATTTCTTTCATGCTAATAGTTTCTCTGATCAATTATGGTACCTTTTCCTTCATTCCTTCTTGGTTGTTGATTTTCTTTCCTTGTTTTTGCAGAATGGTTGTTGTCAATGATTGCAGATTTAACAAACTTGATGGGTTCCATATTACTTGTATGATCACTACTTGATCCTTCTTCATAGCCCAAACCATCTTTCAAATTTGGATTCCTTTTTTTATTTAGAATGGAAGTTAATTTTTTTGAGGCTTTAATACTTGACAGATTTTGGTGATGCAATGCCTTAAAATTCTCCATTTCTTTTCTGGTTTTTACTATCTCTTCTTCTAAGGCTTCACACCTTGATTTCTTCTCTGATAATTGTTGTTTCATAATGTCTTCTATTTTCTTTGCCTCTTCTAACTCCACTTTTAGTAGAGCAAAGTCTTCATCTGGTTTTTTATCATTCATTTTAAACTGCATCAACAACCTTTTTTGTTTTCTCTTCTTATATCTGAGTCTGTCAATTTCTTCTAAGGCAATGATTAATTCACCTTCCATATCCACCACATATTCTTCACCATCCATTTCACCTCCTAAATTTTCATCATCAAGATCTCCCATAGACATAAGAATAAAATCATTCACTTTGTATTGATAGGATAAATCACTATCTATGTCTTCTGAGGAGTTGTCATTGTTTTCACACAAACTTTTCTTTTTACTATATTTCTTAAATTTGTATTTATTTTCATCATCAGAGTTCTCATCCTTTTTCTAGTGAGGACATTTATATGAAAAAGGACCTATCTTACCACAGTTAAAAAATTTGAAAGGGATCTTGCCTTGATATTTTCCTGATCCTTTCTTTAACATTCTCACAAATTTTTCCTCAATATCATCGAATTCTGAATCAGTATTCTTGTCTGCTTTAAAAGATGCTTCTCTAGTAATGTATTTATCTTTTATAATTCTCATTTCATATGCAGTTAGAGTTCCTAGGAGTTGATCAATGGTCAGAGTTTTGAGATCATTTATTTCTTCTATTGCATAGACTTTTGGATTAAATTTATCAAGGAGAGATCTTAAAATCTTTTGAAGTAAAAATGATTCTTCAATTATCTCACCAAGACCCTTCATGGCATTCACAAGCTCTTCAACCCTTAAAAAATACTTGCTGACTGTTTCATCTTCATTCATCTTTAGTTGTTCAAACTTCAATCTATATGTTTGAAGTTTGACATCTTTTACTTTCTCATTTTCTTCATAATTGTTAATAAGTTTATCCCACATTTCTTTGGCAGTTTGAAGATGCATCACCTTTACAAACTCAGCTTCTGCAAGTCCATTCAAGATAGAATTCATTCCCTTAGCATTAAAGGTAAATTCTAACTTATCATCCTTCGAAGCTAGCACAACAGGCTTTATGTATTCGGTCTCTACTACATCCCAGACATCAACACCTAAGGCCATTAGGTATGTTCTCATTCTAACCTTCCAAAAGGAAAAATTTGTTCCATCAAACAGAGGAGACTTATTGGCTAAAGTGACTTCATGACTTGTCATGTTTAAGCTTACATATATACCTTTAAATAAAAGGAACCCACTCTGATACCAATTGTTGAAATTACTAAGACAACTGAGAGGGGGGATCAGCACCGAAGGCCATTAATTAGTATGTTCTCATTCTAACCCAAAGTGACTTCATGATTTGTCACAGCGAAAGCATATATATACCTTTTAAATATACTAATTGTTGAAATTACTAAGACAACTCAGAGGGGGCGGGTGAATCAGTTGTTACCGTGCTTAAACAATTTTAAGTCTATTAAACCATTTTTAATATTTCATCAAGTGACCATCAATATTATACATCATATGGAAAACATAAATAATGAGCATGAATCACACATAAGATATACAAAGAGATAGATTTTCACGAGGAAACCCATAAAGGGAGAAAACCTCTTCTTCTTCGAAATGATAGGAAGTCTTTTAAGTTTTGTACATCATCTATGTTTTAGCACCAACTCGAATTGAGGCTACTACCTATGTTTTACAAGATCCAAATTGTTGATATCATCAACTCTCTAGTTTCTCTAGCACCCACTAGAAGGAAGCACCAACTCCCTAAATATTCCAACACCAACTGGATTTATACAAGCACCAACTTGCATACTGAAAACTCTGTGTTTTCTCGAGAACCACCCTGCCACCCTATTTTTTTAGCCACAACTAGATGGAAGATACAACTTCCAATATTCAAGAACCAAATTGAATATTAGAGGACCACAGTCCTCCCGAGCACCACCCTTCCTCCTTCATTATGATTAAATGATTGAAAAACAAACAATGAAAATATTTTAATTCTTACCCCTTCTTCACTGTTCTGGAATTCTTCTCTGGTTCAAAAATTGTTCTGCAGTTCTGCTCTGCTTCATGCTATTCTTCTATTGTTCTCTTTCTTCATGCTATTCTGATATTCTGCTCTTGCTTCTGTCTGTTCGACGAATATTACTCATCTCTGAGTTTTATCTCATGGTCTGCATTCTTTCATTTTACCCTTCTTATAGTTCATCTCATTGTTTCAGTTAGAACAACCCACCTTACACAATCACTGTATCTCTCCTTTTATACACACCAGCCTCAATTACACCTCGAATCTCCTTAGGCGAAGAAAAAAACGTCTCAACAGCTGAATCACCAACCGATCAAGAACCATGATTCTATTTTCTAACTGAATCGTAACTGAGCTTATTAATCATGAAAATAAACAATGACCCTTCGATCATATTCTTGATAAACCTGCACCGTTGAATTACAAGTGCTGGGTCTCACACTTATTCCATATGCCCATTGGCTATGACCACGGGCCTAATCAAAATTAATTTCGCATTTCGCATTTTGGAAATCCTATGTCGAAGGGTCTCGACACTCCAAGTTGCGATCCTCGAAACTTGGAAAAGGAGCTTAGTTGGACTAGCTCCTTCCCTTCTCGTGACCATATAACCACATGCTATGACCACTCGCTAACCAAATGGGCACTTTGTGATTCATGACTTCGGGAATCCTGTGGTGAAGAGTCTTGACTCTTCATGTTGGGATCACCGAAAAGGATCTTAGCTCCGCTAGCTCTTTCCCCTCATGTGACCACCGATGGTGACCACAGGCTGCACCAAAAGATGTTTCATGATTTCGCATTTCAGCATTATTGTCGTGAGTGTCATTGACTCCTCCAACTCCTGGTATCCGAAACTCTAAAATGGAGCTAGATTAACGGTCCACCATCCGTAGTGATTAGACGACTCTCCTCCACCCTGGTACTTGAGCCTTTGGGACTTTGAAGATGAAACTCCCGAAATAACAACTCATGAAGTGAAGTCATTCTTGCATCACTCAATGACGTGTCAAGAGCTGAGTGGCTACCACATGTCACTCAAAATTATGATTTCCAGCAGCCTGAAAAGATGAAACAATTTGACACTTGTCCTTATATACTCGTATCACGTGTCCTTGTTATCGTAGGTTTCCACTTGTCCTTGCTGACATGGTCTGTCATGATCTACCTCCTAGATCTGACGGCCTATATTTGTCTTCAATCCAATGACTGAGATTATATCATGATTTCGCATATCGCGAGTTCAAGAGGTTAGGAGCCTCCTTCCTTTGAAATTTCAGTCAGAGAAATGCCAATTGCTTGTCATGTGTCCTCTACATCCAACGTTCCACAACATACCTCGATCCAAGGGTTCAAATAAACCCTCAATCTAATGGCTTAGATCATTTTGGGATATCGCATATCACGAGTTCCCACACCATGCTTCGTTGACTCCTCCAATGTGCAAGTCAACGAAATTCCAATCACTTTCCACGTGTCCTATGACTCCAACAATCAGGATTTTTATTGCGATTTCACATATCGCGAGTTCGAGCTCTTTCCTTTCAATTTCCCAATATGAAAAACTCTGAAACGAAACCTTTGTCGCACTCTGAGTATTTGCCACGTGCCCTTCTTGGATCAACGGTCCTCCTGCTTTCGGGACTTTCTAAGTCCGCTTCATCTTGTACTTAAAGATCGTTCTCCTTCTTATAGATCCGACAATGGTCGGTCTTCGCACTCAGATCCTACTCCTGAGCTTACACTGTTTATATTTCAATTCCATCATTGTCGCTGTGCTGCTGATCGTGATCTTTTCCATTAATGACAAACATGCATACTATGGATTTGTCTGAAAAACATTCCAACAAAAGAGAGTCTGAGACATCAAATTTAAGAATTGTGCATATTATTCCTTTGTCCAGACATAAGGAGCACTAGGTTTTCTATATTTTTCATCATCATATTTTTCAACCCAAAGATTTCGACGAATCTTTAGTTGTTTCAAGTCTTCACATGATGAAACAGTATCAGAAGCACCAAAAAGAGTTTCTTTAATATAGTTTTCTCAGTATACTTAAATTCAACAATATGACTGATGGATATATCCTTAAAGTATGGAAAATTTTAAAATATGCACAATCTTTTTGCACCGCTTTCATTACATGGATCATCTTTACTACCAAATCCCACCACTTTCAATAAAAAACATTATTTTCTATCCATTATCAATAATGCATTCACTCGTTATTGGTAATGGTGCTTCAAAATTCTCTTCCTGGACATTGAAACATGTTTTTTGTCGACAATATGGATGATCCATTTTCAGGTAAGTGCGATGTCCACAATAAATATACTTATGGAAACTTCTTGAATGCCTCACAAAATCCTAAAATTTGTATCAAGGAAATCCATGGTATCCATGAATATTGAGACGAGTCAATGTTCCATATGCAAGAAGATCATGAATCGTAAACAATGAGGAATCTCTTAAAGTGAATTTGATTGAATGAACATCCCTTAATAATTCAATTGATTCAATTCCTTTCCACAATTCCATTAGCTCATCATAAAATGACTCTAAATAAGTATCAATTATATCTAAAGTCACACTTTTCTTTCTAGGTATAATCAATGATAACATTAAGAAAAATGGTTTAGTTTCTAACCATGGAGGCAAGATATAATTTATTAAAAACACTGGCCAAGTTGACCATTTAGTACTTTGATCTAAGAATGGGTTCACCCCATCTAGAGTCAAACCCAACCTTATATTACGAGGATATTGGGAAAAATCATGCCATATTTTATCAAATTCCATCCACATCTTAGAATCAGACAGATGTCGTTGTTTTCCATCAGTGCTCTTATTTCGAGCATGTCATTGCATAAGTTCACCAATGCCTCTGCACTTATACATTTGAAGTAATTGTGGGATTAGTGGGAAGTGGTGAAGAACCTTCCTAGGAACCACAATTGATTTCAACCCTAGTCTATATTTCCCTTCTTAACATTTTGGACATTCTATCTCACTTCCAATATTTTTGTGAAACAATACACAACCATTCACACATGTTTGTATGTTTTCATACCCTAAGCCTAGCTTAGTGATTTTATTTTTACATTGACTTTGTTTTGCTGGAAATGTGGAGTCACGTGGTAAAAAATGACTTAATAATTATAATAATTCATCTAAACTCTCATTTTTCCAACCATGCACCACTTGCAAGTTTAGAATTTGAAGGATTGTTGTCAAATGACTTAACTTGCAATTAGCATACACAGGATTTAAAGCATCCTCCATTGAATTGGACCAATCATAATTTAGAACCTCATTCAACATTCTATGAACTTCAACCCCTTCATCTAACATTCTTTCATCTTCATCTATGTTAGGTGCCACTTTAGTGATGTTTGGTACTAATGCAAGCCCCCTTATGGACTCGCGACACCTCCCGGTCTAGGATCAAATTACATAGGGGCCGAAGTGGCTCGTAGGTCCTCACAAAACCATTAAACTGTTACCAAAGGCCTTTTAATTTTCCCACACTATGTGAAAGTTCATATTCACGAGGGTCCTCTTTCTCCAGCGGAGTCATATATGTGACCTCGGGCTTAAAACATTGGACTAAATTTGGAAGCGTTTACTTTGGCGCTTCGGAACTTTGGGCTTCAGGAGTTTTCTATGCTCCAACCTCTACCAACAAACGTCTCTTGAATAGATGAACCACCAGACTCTCGAAGAGTTTGAGGATTAACGGTCTACACTCCTTGGCACTATATATGACTAAGAAAGACTTCGGGGCTTTGATACTTTTCCATGCCAAAACAATTATCACGCAAAACCTCCCGAATAGTCGAATTCCAAGAAACTCAGATATCTACAGCTCACGTTTACCAGTAAATTGATGATCATGATTAACTCTAGAACTTTGGGACTTCGGGGGATTCTCCACTCCGTGCAACAATGACCAAATTATCCTAGGGTGTCGAATATCCGAACCACTCAGGGATCCAATGACTCACACTCCTCCAATGATCGACAATGGAGATTCACTCTAGAACTTCGAAGCTTCAGAGATCACTTGAAACAAACAACTCAAATCTGTCAGAATAGCGAAGTTTGAAGGACTTCAAGATTTATACCCACGCTCCTTCTCCTTGATCGAATGTCTATGAGGGATTTCAACTTTTTCTGAACTAAGCTCGTGCACTCGACCCTAAAACAATGGGATTCCTCCTCTTGGGAACTTACTCTTACTATCCCTCCTGATATTTCCTTCACTTTTAAGAAATGAAATTCTACGCACACTTTTTTCTTCCCTCGTGGACTTTGGACTTGAAACATTCACTTGCGCACTCCTTGTTCTATCCCTCCTGAGCTTTATCAACACTTAACGAAGTGTTGACTTTGTGCACTCTTTGCACTTCATCTCTCCTATGAGATTTTATGCTACTCTTTGTGTAGGCACACTCATTGCGCTCACTCTGTGTAAACTTACACTATCTCTTCTAAGCTTCTTAACCTGTAAATGGTTCAGCCTCCTGCACACACCTTGCATTGGCATTGTGCACTGCTTGCATTGAGATTTTAGAAGAGAAACAATTGAAACTTACAATATCATTTATAACTCATTCAACCAACCATTTAGATGCACACAAAAAAACACATATATAACAATATATCATTTATCCAATTACTCAGAGATAAACAAATTCACAGTCATAGAAATTGAAAGAAATTCCCTTCTATATTTCTTTAACAATAGTTTACAAGAGTTTCAACAAAGTTCAGCAGCAACAACAACAACCTTCATCAACAAAAATAACAACAACTTACAACATCCTCTTCTAGGCATATATTACGTTGATTTATACATGAAGGGGCTTCTCGATCCTTCCCTTTAGACTATTCTAGATCTTTCATATCAAAATTAAAAGCTTCGTATCACTAAGCTTATTATAATAAATGAACAGTTACAATTCATATATGTGTCGACGCTCAAAATATGTACAATCCTACAAGAATTAAAGAAAATTACAATCTCCTGGAGCACATACAATAGTTCTATCCTGAAGATCTCATGGGATATTTAATTACGAATTTCTCAAAATTAAAGTGACATGCCCCCCTTGGGATCCAAACCAGTTAAGGTGTGTTGCACTGGATGTTGAGTCACTTTCCACCGCGCCTCATTGAATGATGACGGTGATGCTCCTGCATCATTCTCCTCTAGAAAAAATATTCATGGGCTCATGTCCATGAGCTTCTCCACTTATTTTCCATTCTTCTGGATGTTTGATTCAGTTATCCAACTGACATATTCTACTAGATGATTCTTCCATTTGACCATATATTCATAATAAATCTTTCTCCTGGTTCTCTTAGCAATTATCTGATCTAAAATATTCTCTATTTGAGGCTTCTTTTCTATGTGCATCTATCGCATCCACTGAATATTATCTTCATCATTTTTCCCTCATGTGTCATCCATATTTTAAGGATATAAGACTGCTATATTAAATATTGTTGAAATTCCAATGTCCTCTGGCAGTTCAATCTTATAAGCATTTGCAACAAATTTTCTGAGGAGTTTACAAGGTCCTATCTTTTTCATCTTCAGTTTATTATATTTACCTCTTGGAAATATTTACTTCCTCAGATGTTATAATACTTGGTATCCAATCTCAAAGTTCACCTCTTTTCTTCTTTTATCTATTATGTTCTTGTATCTCTGACTGCTATCCTGCAGTTTTCGTTTGATTTGATCATGCAACTTTTGTATTTCTGCAATGAAGTCTTATGCTCCTACAGTTCGAAATTCAACTTTCTCCAAATCCCTCAATTTTGAAATTCCTCTTGGATGCATCCCATACACTATCTATAATGGGATCTTACCAATACTCCTGTTTGGTGAGTCATTATATGCAAACTTCCGCTTGAGGCTGAATTTGATCTCACTAACTGTTATGTTTTGTTACCAAAATTCTTAGCAGATTCCCTAAGCTCCTATTCACTACCTCAATTTTTCCATCTTTATGAGGGTGATATGTTGAACTAAAATACAAATTTGTCCCCAACTTCTTCCAAGAAGTCCTCCAAAAATGTCCCAAAAATTTGGTGTCTCTTTCTGATACTATACTCCTGGGAAACCCATGCAATCTCACAATCTCCTTGAAAAATAGATTTGCTATGTGAGTAGCATCACTTGTTTTATGACATGGTATAAAATGTTCCATCTTTGAAAACCTATCAACTACCACAAATATTGAATCATTCACCCTATGTTTTCTTGGCAATCCCAGAACAAAATGCATACTTATAGCGTCCCAAGACCTATTTGGAATGGGAAATGGTTGATAAAAATCCATGTTTTGCTTCTTTCCTTTAGCATATTGGAAAATTCTACATTTTTCCACAAACTTGTTTAGATTAGACCTCATGCCTGGCCAATAGTATGAATAACTTAACTATGTATATGTTTTATCATGGGAAAAATGTCCAACCAATCCTCCTTTATGTTTTTCCTTTAGAAAATTGTCTGTCATTGAGCATTTTGGGATAAACAATTGGCTTCATTTGAATAAAATTCCTTCTTGGATTATATACTCCATCCATTGGTTTCTATCCCTGAACAAAGGATTTTCACAAGCTTCATAAGCTTCCTTAAAATATGGGTCTTCCTGGTACATCTCCTTGAAGTGTTCAAATCCTAATGTCTCCATTTGGGATCCCTGGAAGATTAAACATCTCCTTCTCAAAGCATCTGCAAATGTTTTAGCACTCCCACTAATATTTTTAATGAAAAAAGTAAAATTATGCATGAATTCTTCCCATTTGGCATGTCTCTCATTCAATTTCTCTTGTCTGGTTATGAACTGCAAAGCATGATTATCAATATAAAAAATAAACTCTTTTGGTATAAGATAATGTCTCCCATTTTTCAAATCTTGAATTATAGAATAAAATTCCTTGTCATATGTTGCATATTTATTTTTAGCATCATTCAACTTCTCATGAAAATAAGCAACATGCTTATCATCTTGACTTAAAAATGCACCAATGGCCACTCCACTTGCATCAAATTTTAATTGGAAAGTCTTCCTAAAGTTTGACATAATTAAGATAGGTTGTTCTATTATATTTTCTTTTAACAATCTAAATCCTTTCTCGGCTTCTTTTTTCGAGTAAAAAATATCCATGTTCCTTCTTTATAGTATCTACTATGGGTGTGAGAATACTACTAAAATTCCTAATGATTTTTCTGTAAAATCTTGCTAACCCATGAAAACTTCTTACTTCAAATACACTTCTTGGAGAAGGACACTCTCTTATATCCCTCACCGTTTTTTGATCCATATTCAATTCATTTGAAGAGATCATAAACCCCAGATACAAAAGTTTTGTCTTCATGAAAGAACACGTCTTCAAATTCAACAACAAAATTTCATGTTGCAACCTCCTCAACACCATATTCAAGTGTCTTAAATACTCCTCCTCGGTCTTGCTAAAAACTAGAATATCATCTAAATAAATAATCACAAAATTCCCAATAAAATATTTAAGAACTTCATTCATTAATCTCATGAATATACTTAGAGCATTTGTTAAGCCAAATGGCAGAACAAGCCACTCATACAATCCTTCATTTGTATTGAATGTTGTTTTCCATTCATCCCCTTCTCTCATTCTTATCTGATGATAACTGCTTTTCAAGTCTATCTTAAAAAAATAACTAGCTCCACTCAAACAATCCATTAAATCATCCATTATAGGTTAAGGAAATCTATACCTGATGGTTATCTTGTTGATAGCTCTAGAATCTGTGCACATTCTAAAAGCTCCATCTTTCTTTGGACTCAACACAGTTGGTACTGCACACGGGCTCAGACTTTCTCTGATTAGTCCTTTGTCAAAAAACTATTAGATCTTCTCCTTGACCTCTTCATTATCTCGAGGGGTTAATCTGTATGCTTATTTGTTCAGAAAAATTTCTCTCAGAATAAGGTCAATATGGTGACTAATAATCCTGATGGGTGGTAAAGTATGAGGCAACTTATCCACCATAATTTCAACAAACGCATCGAGTAATTTCTGAACTTCCATAGGAAAATCATTCATAGAAGTATTTGTAAGGATGACTCTTGGCTTACCTATAACAAAAAATTACATTTCCTGATATTTCTTGACTTCCTTCAAGAGCTCCTTCCCACTCATGAGAAGTATATTGGGACTAGCCTCCTCTTTGACTCCCTTATATTCAAATGGAAACAACATATCTTTACACCCATTTTTCTCAAGGGTATAAGTATTCTTCCTCCGATCATGTATGGAATTCCTGTCATATTTCCAAGGCCTCCCCAACAGAACATGAAAATTTTCCATAGGTATGACATCGCATAAAACTTCATCCTTACAACTACCAATTTTAAACTCAACTTTACACTGTCTACTTACCATAACTTGATGTCCTTTTTGCAATCACGATACCCCATACAGACTCGGATGCGATTTCATCTCCAAATTTAGCTTTTACACCATCTTTGTATATACTAAATTGTCACTGATTCCACTGTCTATGATCACCTTGCATACTCTGTCTTTGGTCTTGCAAGAAGTTATGAATAAATTGTTTCTTTTGGCTACTTCTCGTACCTCCTTTTCTGGCTTCACAAGAGATTTCCTCATCATGAGTGATCTTCCTTCTTCAGTTGTTTCTTCTTTGATCTCCCCCTCCACATTCCTCTATTGTGCCTCATAAATGATATCTTCTCTAACTCTTGCATTCTTATTTTCAAGACATTCCAAAGACATTTGTCATGTTTTCCCGCAAGCATAACACTTGAATTCTCCTCCTCTGCCTCTTCCTATACTTCTTGGAAAATGATTATTTCCTATAGAGTATCCTCCTCTATCTGTATGACTATTAAATCCTCTATCTTCTCCCCTTTATTTCTGTAACTTTTCTCTGGTGGTTCTTTTTCCTCTGTTAGGACTCTTTCCCCTATTCCTTTGACTTTTATTTCTTGCCATTTCTTCTTCTTCTTTCAGGGCTAGCTAATAATCATCCTCTATATTCCTCATCATTACTAGACTAATTTCATCATGGATTTAATACCTCAATCCATTAATATACCTAGCAACTTTCTCATCATCATTTTCCCTATGTCATGTTCTTATATTCAGTTTATAAAAAAATTCAGTATACTCCTTCACTGAAAAAAAAAATTCGGTCTCAGATTTTGCAATCTTATGAACAGATTCAGTTGATAATACTCGGGTATGAATTTATTCTTGAGCTTAGCTACCATTCTATCCAAACTCTTAATCTTGGACTTACCTTTTCTCCTTCAATCACTTTGAAACTCGTCCCACCATAAAGTTGCATGTCCCTTCAACCTGGTCACCCCATGCTTTATTTTCTTCTCATCATCAATATCCTCATAGTCAAAGTACTTTTCTAAAGAACTTATCCAGTCAAGAAATTATTCTACATTCAAATTTCCTTCATACATCGAAACATCCATCTTTGCTCTGGTTTCCAGCTTGACAACAACTCTCAACAACTGCTCCTCTGTTGATTCTTCTCCTACAAATTCTTCTTCTATATTTTCACTTTCATCATCACTAACATCACCAGCCTATGCTTCTCTCCTTTATATTGTTTCCATGGTGTCCATCCTTGCACAAATTTGTCTCATTTCCTCCTCCATAGTTACATTGACTATAGGTCTCTCCCTACATCTCCTTGGTGGCATGGTTCTGAATATATCTCTTTACACACAAAAATATTTGTCCTTCTTTGATACCACTTGATTCAAACCCCCTATGGGATCGCGTGACCTCCTAGTCTAGGATTGAATTAAAAAGGAGTCGAAGTGGCTTGCGGGTCCTCATAGAACCCTTAAACTCTTACCATAGGCATTTTTCTTTTCCCTCACTCCACAAAATTTCCTATTCTTGAGGGTCCTCTTTCTCCAGTGGAGTCTTACATGTGACCTCAGGCTTAAAACCTTGGAATAAATTTGGAAGTGTTTACTCTAGCGCTCTGAAACTTCGATCGTCATTAGTTTTCTCTGCTCCAACCTCGACCAACAAAGTTCTCCTGAATATCTGAACCTATGAACTCCCGGTGAGTTTGAGGATTAACGGTCTACACTCCTTGGTATGATCTAGGACTAAGAAAGACTCCGGGGCTTCATGACGTTTCCACAAAAAAACAATTGCCACCCAAAACTTCTCGAATAGTTGAATTCTGAACAACTTGGAAATCTACGAATCACATCTACCCGTAAATTGAAGGTCCAGATTAAATATGGAACTTCAGGACTTCAGGGGATTCTCCACCCCGTGCAACAATGAAAAAATTCTCCTAGGGTGTCGAATCTCCAAACCACTTAGGGATCCAATGAATTGCACTCCTCCATTGATCGACAATGGAGATTCACTCCAAAACTTCATAGATTTGGGGCTCACTTGAAACAAAAAACTCTAATATACGAGAGGAGTGAAGTTTGAAGGACTTGGGGATTTATAACCATGATCCTTCTCCTTGATCAAATGACTATGAGGGATTCCTACTTTTTTCGAATTGATCTCATCCACTCGTGCCTAAAACAAAGGGATTCCTCCTCTTGGGGACTTGCTTTCACTATCCCTCCTGATATTTTGTTCACTTTTAAGCATCGAAATTCTACGCACACTTTGTGCTTATCTATTGGAATTTGTACTTGAAAAATTCACCTGCGCACTCATTTCACTATCCCTCCTGAGCTTTATCAAGACTTAAAAAAGTGTTGGCTTTGTGCACTCTTTGCCCTTCATCTCTCCTCTGATATTTTACACTATTCTGAGTGTAGGAGTACTCCTTGTGCTCTCTCTGTGTAAAATTACACTATCTCTCCTGAGCTTCTAAATCTGTAGATGGTTCGGCGTCCCGCACACACCTTGCATTAGCACTTTTGAATCCTTGCACCGATATTTAAAAAGAGAAGCACTTGAAACTTATAATAGAATTTAGAAATCATTTAACCAACCATTTTGATGCACACACACAAACATAGAGATAAAAACATAACATTTATCCAATTACTTAGAGATAAATAAATTCACATTCATAGAAATTAAAAGCAATTCTCTTCTTCTGTATTTATTTAACAATAGTTTACAAGAGTTTTAACAAACTTCAAGAACAACAACAACAACCTTTAACAACAAAAATAACAACAACTTCCAACAACCTCTTCTCGGCATAGATTACATTGATTTATAAATGGAGGGGCTTCTTGAGCCTTCCCTCTAGATTATTCTAGAGCTTTCATATCACAATAAAAAGATTCCTATCACTAAGATTATTATAATAAATGAACAATTTCAATTCAGATATGAGTCGATGCTTAAAATATGTACAATCCAGCAAGCATTAAATACAATTAAAATATCTTGGAGAACATACAATATCTCTATCCTAAATATATCATGGGATGTTTAATTACAAAGTTCTCAAAATTAAAGTGGTGTGCCCTCCTTGGGATCCAGACTAGTTAAAGTGTGTTGAGTTGGATGTTGAGTCACTTTCCACCATGCCTCATTGAATGATGACGATGATGCTCCTGCATTAGGTACCTATTCATCTCTCATACTATGCAATTGTATCATATATTCATAATAATTTATGTTCCAGGGGATTACACCACTATTCCCATTTCTTAGCATATGTCGATAAATCAAATTTCTTTTTCTCACATTTCCGTTGAGACAATCATTACATGGACATGGATATTTGTCCATATCATTCTCATCGATTATTCTCTCATCATATGCATGGTATTCATCTGTTTTCAACCTTCAAATTTGAGTCATCTTTGTTGTTCTGCATTCCAATATTAATTTGATATGTTAATTAACAAATATCAGGTAATTTAGATAGTACAAGCACACAAAATCAACTAAGTTGTTGTTAACAACAACAACATTGACAAGGAATTAAGCTAGTCTATGAATTTTCATTTTCTAGTTGTGAAGAGAGGTTGGGAAAAGAAAGCATTTCTCAGAGAAGCCAATAGTAAATGAGAAAGGTATCGTAGAAGGAGGAGTTTATCAACATTGGCATATCTGAATCCTCTACAGTTTGGCAGTATTGTGGAGAATGTAGTTCTTAATGCAGCTTCCCACTCTCAGTTTTGGCCAAGTTATTGCAAATTAATTATTTTTGGGGCACTTGAAGGAGCTTGAAAGAAATTGTTTTCATGAATTTTATGTCTTTTATTACAGATTAGTGATTTTGGGGGCACTTGAAGGAGCTTGATAGAATTTTTTTCTAAAGATATCATGCATTGAAACTATTGGAGTTGCATTTTTTTCTAAAACTATCAGAGTTCCATTTTTATGATATTGAAGAATTCTATAAAGTGACCACACTTGTGATTATAGTTTAGATCTACTAGCTTCAACACAATAACACATGCATCAAATATATTTCTCACCATAGTTTTCCAACCAAAATGGACAGGGTCTTCAAACCAACACAGACATAGACTATGGTGCCTCTAGTTATTATTCCTCCTAGTGTATCCATGACCAAAAGGACCCTATGTGTAACCACAAACCCCTTCATGAGTGTGGACATATCTAGCTGGAGATGTCCTTGTTTCTGCAAGTAGTAATGATCATGCAGAAGAAAAAATACATCGGAGGATATATCTTGGATTGGAAGCATGAACCCTGTTCTATATGAGGTCTTTGTTGACTTATCGATTATAATTGAAGAGAAACAAGAGGAAGATTAGTTAGAAGAAAAATATTTACCTACTATTAGAATGAAACTCTTATCTATGGATATTTAAATAATTACTCGGTGATTGAAAACAATATACCCCTTTTTTTGAAAAATATTTTGAACAAACTAAGCATATGTCTCTTGATTGATAGCACAAACTAAACATATGTCAATAAGATATATGAGTACTTAAAATTAACTTATAAATTCATATTAGGATAAATTATATTTACAAATCAATTATAAACTAAAACCTCAGCATTGAATTGGGCTTGTGAACTATTTTATGTAGAATAGGAAATATTTGTTGTATGTAGCATGAAATGTTCGAATTGGAAACCATATTATATGTCATGTTCATCAAAATGGGAACAATAATATGCAAAAATAAATTTTTGAGGCCATAGAATCAAGGTTAATTACAAAGAAAAAAGTGGGAGTTGAAAAGCAAATCCCCAATCGATATTGAAAGAAGAGAGAAAGAACTAAGTGTCTATCAAAAAATTCAATGTTTAACTAATAGAAGATATAAATAATGTGTAAGTATAAGAAACATGATATAAATTTAAGAGTCTCAACAAACAAAAGAGAGGATGTCAAGTCTTTCTAGTGCTCATTTTGGCTACTAAGGGTGAGGCCTTCAAAGGCATACATAATCCTATGGAATACATGGAATGGTCTAATCATCCCTCCCTCAAATATTAACTTATTCCTTATTCTCCATATAAAAAGACATGCAATGTAGGCACAAAAAGTGGGAGTGAAAAAACAACAACCCAATCAATATTGAAAGAAGAGAGAGAAAGAACTAAGTGTCTATCAAACACTTGAATGTTTAACTAAGAGAATATATAAATAAGGTGCAAGTACAAGAAATATCATAGAAATATAAGAGTCTCAACATTGAACAAAAGACAGGATGTCAAGGTTTTCTAGTGTTCACATTGGCTACTAAGGGTGAGGCCTTCAAAGGAATACATAATCATGAAATCCTCTCTCAAGGGTAGGGTCTTAAGAGAGCCTTTCACCATTAACCAAAAGCCTTCCATTCACCTTTAAACATAATCATTTCCCCTTTAGACTTTCAACTTAAGACATTCACCTTTAGCCTTTAGCCCCTCACCTCTCACAAAACAACACCTCATTATTGACGTCGAGCGAGTAGAGAGTATCCAACATCAACATTTTCAACCTCTTGCAGGGTTAGGCGAGAAGAGATAGGAATATCACCCTAGGATTAAATCCCTGGACAAGAAAGTGCATTGAACTCTAGGCCAATTTTCCCCTAACCTACAGTCCAAGCATGGATTCCTTTTCCTTGTAACTTTACTTTTAGCAATATTTATTTATTTATTTATTTTATGATTTTCATGCTATTTCATAATTTAATTACTTATATGTGGGATTTTATACAATTGGAGTAAGAAATCGAATTTAGTAAAGAAAATACAAAAAATGAAAAGGGAAATGTTTTATTTTTACTTTAGTAAAAAGTAACAAGTTAGCCAAAAACTAGAGAAATTCAAATAAAAAAATGATCTGATTAAAATAAAAGTTCATTAAATAAACATTAATTTGAAGAATATAATAGCGTAATACTTTTAATGATCTACTTAATATTCATATCATTCATATTTTCTCTTAGCAGATGAATCGGGCTTTCTCTGGTCGAAATTGAGCAACTAAGATGAACCATGTAACTTTCCTAATATCTCCAATGGGCAGAACAAAGTCTTATAATATTTCAACGTCACATCATAAGATATGATAAGAACATAAAACATTGTGCTGAAAGGAATGATTTCACCTCATAAACGCAGACATAGAATTCCAAATTATTTTTCTTCCATTTCAGGTTGCTTCTAATGACTATCTTCCTTCTTTTTGTTCAAAGTTCTTAGTCCATCCTGTCGTTGATGAGAATTTTCTTCGTCTTCTTTCATCAATGTTGTATCAAGTTGATTATGACCACAAAAAGACTCTAGTTGTTCAGTTTCAGGTTGATTCAGATGTGGCTGATCCTCTTGTGTTGTACTCACTGCATTTGTTGTGGATACAGTTTCTACATTTTGAGAATTATCTAAAATAAATTTATTTAACTGCACAGACTCTTTTTTATATTTGTCACTAGTTCTAGTATCAAGTGCATCTCTAGCTTCAGTAAGAATATTGGGTAGATTTTTTATTGTTTTATTACCATGTTCAGTTGTATCTTCATTGAACATATTGGGTGGATTTTCACATTCCTCATCATGTTCACTGCCATAAGTATTAACATCATGCCATAAGTATTAACATCAATTGCATTTTTGGCATCAATGTACTACCAGACATTTATTGTTCTATTGTGGTGTTTATGATAAGATATTCTTGAGGCTGGGACTCTAAATTAGAAACTTGAGCATTTGATTCCAAATTCACTAATGAATGACCAGTGTTCATCTCTACAACAACTCCAACATTTAGGAATTTGATGTCTCGTCACACATGCTTTTTATTATGACTGTCAAATAATTATGAATTCAAATTCACAAACTTGGTTCCTCATTCATGTCTTCTTGTGTCATAACTAGATATTCCAACATTGACATTGACCTCACTCATGCAGGGAGGCTTGTGCATTACCTCTGATTTTCATTATGTAAATAAGAGAAAATGACACAAATATTCTTTCTGAATGTGATGATAAAGATCATTACTATTTTCACATGATACAAAATAGTTTAGTCGCTCTTGAAGCCAATCGTCATCTCTATCATCTAAATCATACTCAATAGAGTCTGAATTTTCTACCATAACTCTTCCATGTAAGTATGGTGGGGGCTGCACAAAATTCAATGAGTAATCTCTTTCTGATGATTCCACGACAAAAAACTGTGGTATGGGTATTTCAGTGGAAACTTTTCTAACCGTATTTTCCACCTTATTTTGATTCTCCAATATAAGGCGGACAAGTTGAGAAGATTGAGTTCCAGCACCCTCATCGTCTTCAAGGTATTTAATTGATTTTACAATACAAATTTTCTTTGAATGTTGAGTGGACGTGGTCTGAAAGAAAACCCTTTCATGTCCGCTCATCTCCTAGTGCAACACACTAATTGTTAGAGATAATGCTTATAGCTATTGTAATCGTGAGTTTCTAGGTTAACTATTACTGTTGTAATAGTTAGTTTCAACTATGACTGTTGTAACTGTGAGTTTCTAGGTTTATTATTTTTAGCTAATCAGATCCACTTGAGTCAGTGATCTGCATGCTATATATGTAACCCCCATTTGTTTGTTAAGTAATAAGAAAACTGTTTTGTGTTGTGTGAATTAATTCTTCCAATTTTAACTTGGTATCAGAGCCGCATGACTACGGGACTGTGATTCGTTCCTTTGCATGCTGCGTGGAGAGGCGCGTGATAGAGCTACAAGGAGGGGCATTCCTCCATTGGTTGAAATCGCGTAGAAGAGTCTGCTTTGCGTGAAGGTTTTTGAAAATTTGTGTTTGCACAGGTCAAGTGGATAGCGTGAGGAATGTTCTTGAACTGCATGGGTTCTTGAGCTGTGTGGGGTGATAAGGAGA
>SNQJ01S0008329.1:254085-269470 GCA_010110895.2 Picea sitchensis | reverse complement strand
CTAATGCTTGTTCACAGATCATTCCAATCCCTACTTGATTGTTATCCATGTTATATGTTAACGACTGTAATCAAACTTTACAGTTGCTAATTAGACAGTCTCCAATCATACATCCAACCATGACAGTTGCTGATTGTTCCAGTAGAGAATTCTGCCAGTGCAACCAAATACAACCAAACTCAGTGATATTCTCGGTTCTTAATCCTCAAGACAAATGTTGCTTGTTTTGTTTTACATTATAAGAATGCTAAAAATTAATGAGTCGTCATCTCCTTCCATTTGAAACAAAGTTTATCCTTTTGCTCGTTGTTTCAAATTCTTTACCCTACTCTTATATAAAGCCTCCAAGTGGAATAAGGTATACAAAGAGAAATGATCATGGCAATATAGCATATTTCTGCTTTGGGCATGGAACAATATTAAATTCATAACCAAAAGGAAAGTTTGTTTTAACCTTAAGTTATAATTAAATATTTGAAAGGGATAGGGCATATGGTCATGCAAACTTAAGGAGTATTATGTGGCTTTTCTATAGAATAAATAATTTGGATACTTGGTTTTCGTTTCCCCCTTTTATCAAGTGAAAATAAAATGGCAAACACTGATATGATAATTATAACCTTGCTTTTGGTGTAGATCAAATTTTAAGGCATAGTAAAAGGAAATTATTTAAAAGGTTAGAATGTGGCGTATTGATGTGTATGAAAACAAGAGAGGGCCAGCCATATATGGAAGAAAAATAATATATGAGAAGTAACAAAGAGAGACACTTTTGTGATTGTTCCAGAACTTCAAAAACTTTACCAATGTCGTATCATGTGCAACTTCAAAATTAATCACCGACCATCTTCATCATAGCTAAAAATATTATTTGACGACATCTTATTTAATGTGTAGAAGCAACTCAGTGGGAGTGCACAAGGCCTTGCACCATCAATTGCACAATGAGAGGGGGAGCCTGGAAAAACTTTTTTAGCTAAGTACTGTTGACAAAAATCGTCGTCAACAATTGCCAACCAACAAATGTGCATTTCTTACCGTGGCGTGAAAGATTTAAACAATAACATACGATCCTTGATTATCTGTAGGAAAGGAGAAGGGAAGGGCAATGATAAGACTAAGGGTGACTTGATGTGGAACAAGAAGAGGCCGACAAGGTTGGGTGGACCAGGTTATACAACAGGGGGAGACACGATGGAGGTCAAGGGATTCATGGATCAAGACTTTGTGGAATAACTCATGTAAAGTATTAATTATGAGGGGGTTTGATCCTATTATATAACCCGAAGGGATGACTCTTAATATATTGACAAAAATGATTACAAGGCTAGAAAACTACCATGGATGTGTGTTGAGGGAAAGACCCAAGTTTGACAATGATCATCCACAATATGTATGTTGGAGGCATCTCAAAATGAAGGGGACAGAGAAAGGGAATGAAGGAAGAGGGGATAGGACTAACGAATGTGCCAAGCAAGGATGTCAAGCATAGCAAGCACATGGCAGACAAGCAAGGGATTATGAAAAAGGAAGGCAACTTGGTTCACCTGCAATTCTATTTTCCACCAAAACACATTTGGTAAATCAATTAATAATATATAGATATCCTACCTTTTAATATCACCAACCATTGCTCCATCACTTCTGAACATCAAAAGAGAAAAAATAAAAAGAAAGCAAAAAATGACAAAATAAACTGAGTAATTGTGAAATCAACCCAAAACTAATCAATCCATTCCTGTAACTTTTATCATTATTATTATTATTATTTATTTTTTGTTTATTTATGTACAGAGGAAATAAAACCATTAGCTTGGACTCGGGTTGGATGAAATTTAGCGTAAAGGAATGTGTCACCTGCTTTGCATGTGGATCTTATGAGTTTGAAAAGTTTGTTCATGGAGGGACTGCCAAAATACCAACCAATAGATGTATATGGTGTTGAAATATGATTAATCAATACCCAAAACAACCAACCACCAACCTCCAAGGCATGCCAACCAACAGATGCTTTTCCAGTAACGAGGAAGGTTTTGATTGAATTAGATTTAGGGTTTAGGATTTGTACCTTAAAGGAATGATTCATGAATTCATCAAACAAATTATCATTTCCTTTGGGGACCTTTCTATCAGGAACAAGGATGTCTTGATGAAGATTCATAACATAGATTAAAAAACATAGGAATGTCTCTACAATAGTCACTATCATTGAAATAAAAATTGCAACCAAGAGGGACATGCTCAATGGTGCCAGGTTCTTTATCCTCTTTTGATTGAAACAAAGGATTATGATTTTTTTTATATAGTTTAAGATCTTGATTGAACCCATATATATATTCAAAAGAGGACTCCTCCGATGTATCATTAAAGTCATGTGGGTATACATCATTTTACCACTCATTAGTATTATCATCGAATAAAAATGTATCATAAATTGGTTTGACATAGTTAGAATTGATTTCTTCATTTCCACAATCAAAATTTCCATTGTATGCATGTGGATAAGAAGCTTTAGATGAAAGATGATTTTGGGGTTGAGTTTCTTTATGACGTTTAAGAAGGGTGTGAGAGGTGGAATTGTGAGAGCTGGATTGATCATTAAGAATCATGATATAATCATAATCCTCCTCACATCCAAAATCTTTACCACAAGTATTTTTTTCATTATAAGTAGACCCTGAGAGGGAGGGCTCCCGAAATATAATCCCAGTATTATTTGAATATTTAGATTCAAGAAAGAACAAGCGATCTTGTAAGCTCATAATGGTGGTGATTAAACAAGACAACTCCTTGTGTGAATCATAAACACCAAAGGAGTAACCTATTCTACGGATTTTATCTTCTAAGTCGAGGCAAGTGGATAGGGATAGCTCTAGGTTTTGAACATTCTTTTCTTCCAACTGCCATCATTAAAGAGGAGCTAGAAGTTCGTAGTAATTCAATAGGGAAGTCAAGTTGGTAGGGCAAATGGGAGTAGAAATTAAATTGTATAACTTGATAAATTGGAGATCAAAAGTAAGAATGCTCTCATTATCCTTTATGCGTAATTGGATAAACCTCTTAAGATGTTCATAAGGATTATCTAAATTCCCAAAGGTAGAAGTAAACCAGTGAGAAAGTTCAAACCAGGTAGAGATGCATCCATAGGAAGGTTGGAAAATAAAGAGTCGGCATAGCCTTGAAGGGCATTCATAAACAACAACATGCAACTATCATTATTATTTACTCCAAGAATGGCACAAGCATTCAAAAACACATGAAGATGTTCAATCATTGTAACAGTTCCATCGCCATGAAAGAGAGGCAAATGATTTTTGAATTTGTGAGGTAAAGGGTTCACCGGGTGAGTGAACTTCAAGGGAGTGGGTACAAACCAAGGGGAATTGTATAGGTCTTCTTCAAAATCAAACAAGCCATACTTGCGAATTACCTTCCCAGGGTTAGTATTTAAAACCACAAGGTTACAACCACCAAACAAGATTCCAATCAGTTGAGACATTGAGGTCTAGGAAGAATAAAAAATAAAATTGAAAGAATTTAAATAAAAACTAGGAACAAACCATTGAACGGTCGTCTCGAGTATGGTCGCCAAAAATATGTTGACGTCGAGGGACTAGAGAGTCTCCAACATCAACATTTTCAACCTCTCATGGGGCTAGGCAAGAAGAAACGAGAATATCACTCTAGGCTTAAAGCCCCGGACAATAAAGTGCATTGAACTTTAGGCCAATTTTCCCCTAGCTTGCAGTCCAAACATGAATTCCTTTGCCTTATAACTTTACTTTTAGCAATATTTGATTTTTATTTAATTTATAATTTTCATGCTATTTCATAATTTAATTACTTTTATGTGAGATTTTATACATTTGGAGTAAGAAATCAAATTTAATAAAAAAAAATACAAAATTGAAAAATGAAATGTTTTATTTTTACTTTAGCAAAAAGTAACAAGTTAACCAAAAACTAGAGAAATTCAAATAAAAAAATGATCTAATTAAAAGACAAGTTCATTAAATGAACATTAGTTTGAAGAATATAATAGAGTAATACTTTTAATGATTTGATGTTTTATTTATGTTATTTATAAGTTAGGGTACGAGAAATAACAAAATTAATTACAAAATTAAAAATATTAAAAGATATACCTTGAAATAATTAAAAGAAGGAAATATATACATATATTATCCATAGTGCATTATGTGATTTTAAAATTATATATATATTCCGAATTAAAAGTGTTAAATTAATAAAGATGAGGAAAATTGAGGATTTTAAAAAAAGATAAAGAGATAGTTGTGAGAAAGAAATCAATTTTCATTTAAAAGGCTCAGCATACAAATTCATAAATTTTTTAAATCTACAAGTTTCTGCATAGACTAGGGCTAGGTATATAGTCTTTAGCCCCTCTAGACACAATGTACAATAGAAAGACCAAGCCTGAAAAATAAAAAGAGAGTTGAGCCAAGAAGGAATGGAGCCATGGTAGTGAATCGCAAGGAGAAAACTTCCATATAGAAACCAATTAGCGTCCATCGAGCTTTAATACAACAACCTAAAAAGTAAACGTTTACCTTATGAAGACCAACTAACTCATCCTCGCTTTATCCTTTTCGCTACTTCGTAAGACCCCAATTCTGTCAATACCTATTGAACATGTAATAAAAGAATGAAATGAATCAATCCTCATAGCACTCCAAGTATACTACTCTCTGAAATTTTTTCCAAAATTCTCTCTCAGAATTTTCTCTAAATTTTCTCCTTCATAGTCTTCGGAACAATTTCTTCTCCCATGCTTGCTACTGCTACTTTTATCTCCTTTGATGGATCATTTCTTTAGTTAAAAAGTTACATAACTGAACTCAAACTTCCCATATGTTACTTAACAAATCCAATGTCGTTAATCGAAATATAATTCTGATAGTTATATTTTTAAATACTGGTGAAGGCACCTTTCAATTTTTCCTTCAGATCACCTGTCAGTCGTTTTATATGTCTATCTCGAAACGTCCGATACTCATTTGCAAAATGCTTGCTTTTCAAGTGAAGTGCATCCATTTATGTCCGCAATTATTTGACTTTTTTTTTTTAATCCATCATCCTCTTTCAGTAATGGTTTCCTGGAATCATCTGTGGATAGTTGAAGCTGTATCACATCGTTCACAATCTACTTAATATTTATATCATTCATATTTTCTCTTAACAGATGAATCGAGCTTTCTCTGGTAGAAATTGAGCAACTGAGATGAACCCTATAACTTTCCTGATCTCTCCAATGGGAAGAACACAGTCTTATAAAATTTCAACGCGACATCATAAGAACATAAAACATTGAGCTAAAAGGAACGATTTCTCCGCTTAAACGCAGACATAGAATTCCAAATTCTTTTGCTTCCATTTCAGGTTGCTTCTGATGACAATCTTTCCTTCTTTTCGCTCAAAGTTTTTAGTCCAGGTTGTCTTTAATGATAATTTTCTTCGTCTTATTTCATCACTTATGTATCAGGCTGCTTCTGACCACAAAAAGACTCTAGTTGTTCGTTTCAAGTTGATTCAGATGTGGTTGATCTTCTTGTGTTGTACTCACTGTATTTGTTGTGGATACATTTTCTACATTTTGAGAATTATCTAAAATAAATTGATTTAACTGCATAGACTCCTTTTAATCTTTGTCACCAGTGCTAGTATCAAATGCATCTCTAGCTTCAGTAAGCATATTGGGTAGATTTTTTTATTGTTTATTACCATGTTTAGTTGTATCTTCATTGAACATATTGGGTGGATTTTCATGTTCCTCATCATGTTCACTGCCATAAGTATTAACATCAATTGCATTTCTGGCATCAATCTGATTAGTACTACCAGGCATAGACTATTCTACTATGGTGTTTATGATAATCTCTTCTTGAGGTTGGGATGTAAACTAGAAACTTGAGCGTTTGCTTCCAAATCCACTAATAAATGACCAGTGTTCATCTCTAAAACAACTCCAACATTTAGGAATTAGATGTCTGGTCACGCGGGCTTTTTATTATGACTGTCAAATAATTCCGAATTCAACTTCACAAACTTGTCTCCTCATTCATGTTTACTTGAATCATAACCGGATATTCCAACATCGACATTGACCTCACTCATGCAGGGAGGCTTGCGCATTACCTATGATTTTCATTATGTAAATCGAAAAAAATGAAGCACATATTCTTTCTGAATGTGCTGATAAATATCATTACTATTTTCACATGATACAAAATATTTTAGTCTCTCTTGAAGCCAATCGTCATCTCCATCATCTAAATCATACTCAACGAAGTCTGAATTTTCTACCATAACCCTTCCACGTAAGTATGGTGGGGGATGCACAAAACTCGTTGAGTAATCTCTTTCATATGATTCCACGACAACAAACTGCGGTATGGGTATTTCAGTGGAAACGTTTCTAACCGTATTTGAGTGTACCACCTTATTTTCATTCTCCAATGTAAGGCAGACCAATTGAGAAGATCGAGTTCCAGCACCCTCATCATCTTCAAGGTCTTTAATTGATTTTACAATAGGAAGTTTCTTTGAATGTCGAGTGGACGTGGTCTGAAAGACAACCCTTTCATGTATGCTCATATCCCAGTGCAGCGCACTAATGCTTGCTCACAGATCATTCCAATCCCTACTTGAATGTTATCCACGCTATATGTAAACGACTGTAATAAAAATTTACAGCCTCCAGTCATACATATGGCCAAATTGTTCCAGTAGAGAATTCTGCCAGTGCAATCAAATACAACCAAACTCAGTGATATTCTCGGTTCTTAATCCTCGGCGCAAATGCTGCTTGTTTTGCTTTACATTATAAGAATGACAAAAATTAATGATTCATCGTCTCTTTCCATTTGAAACAAACTTTATCCTTTTTCCCGCTGGTTCAAATTCTTTACCCTACTCTTATATAAAGCCTCCAAGTGGAATAAGGTATACAAAGAGAAAAGATGATGGTAATATAACATATTTTTTCTTTGGGCATGGAACAATATTAAATTCATAACCAAAAGGCAAGTTGGTTTTACCCTTAAGCTATAATTAAATATTTGAAAGGGATAGGGCATATGGTCTTGCAAAGTTAAGGAGTCTTATGTGGCTTTGTTATAGAATAAATAATTTGGATAATTGGTTTACTTTTCTCCGTTTTATCAAGTGAAAAGAAAATGGCAAACAATGATATGATAATTATAACCTTTCTTTTGGCGTAGATCAAATTTTAAGTCACAGTAAAAGGAAATTATTTAAAAGGTTATAATGTGGTGTATTTATGTGTACGACAACAAGAGAGGGACAACCATATATGGAAGAAAAATAATATATGAGAAGTAATCAAAAGAGCCATTGTTGTGATTGTTCCAGAACTTCAACAACTTTACCAATACCATATCATGTGCAACTTCAAAATTAATCACCGACCATATTCATCATAGCTAAAAACATTATTTAACTACATCTTCTTTAATGTGTAGTAGCAACTCAGCGGGAGCACACAAGGCCTTGCGCCAACAATTGCGCAATGAGAGGGGCAGCCTGGAAATGCTTTGATGGCTATGTGTTGTTGACAAAAATCGTCGTCAACACTAACCTCACCTAAGAACTATAAATTAGAACCACCGGAATTACCCTCACAAGCACCGAATCACCCATCCCATGAAAACAATGTGGTCAATTTATAATGAGGTGCAGAGTGATGGTATTTTTTAATTGACAGATGTGGAAGATATAGTAACACCGGATCTGTCAAAGAAAATTCATCATTCACATAAATATCTAGTGTTTGCAAATGAAAATATCCATAAAGGAATAGATCCCAATATAAAAATAGAAAATACAAATTGACATCTAGGGTTTGCAAACCAAAATCTATTTACCTGTGATTTCGTCGTAGAAGGCCCTGTAAATTCGAATTCTTACTTCACATTTTCAGAAGTCTCCACATCCTCTCCACAACATTTTTATCCTCCATGGAAACTTCTTATATACCTATACAACCTCCAATTCTCTAATTAACTAAAACCCCTCTCCTCTGGTCGGCTCCAATATCCAATGGTTCAATTAACTAAAAACCCTTTCATTTGGTCGGCTCCGGCTCCATTTCATACCTCACAGGCTCCAATATTGTTCAGGCCAGAAACCCCAATTACACCTCCCTCTGCCCTATCAAATATTTAACAATGCACCCACTCCCTCTATGCAGTATTGGTTAGGTCTGAAACCCCAAATATACCTCCCTCTTCCCCATCAAATAATTACGACTGCACCCACTCCCTCTAATCCAATGGACTAGATGTGTATTACTTGAAACCCAAATACAACCTCCAATTCTCGAATTAGCTAGAAACCCTCTCCTCTGGTCAACTCCAAGCTCGAATGGTCCAATTAAATAAAACCCCTCTCCTCTGGTCGAATCTAGCTCCAATTCTGACCTCACCGGCTCCAATACTGCTCACGGGCTCCAATATTGGTTAGGAAAAAAAACCCAATTACACCTCCCTCTACCCCGTCGAATATTTAACACTACACCTAATCCATATGTGCAATATTGGTCAGGCATGAAACCCCAAATACACCTCCTTCTACCCTGCCAAATACTTACCACTACACCCACTCCCTCTACACCCATGGACTAGCTACATATTACCTAAAACCCCAAACACACCTCCCTCTGGCTTGTCAAATATTTACCACTGCACTTATGCCCTTTGCGCTCATGGACTAGTTGTATAATTACTTGAAGTGCACCGCATTCTCTCACCTTCTCTGTGCCCTCTTCAAATTATGAAGAGCACTATATTCTCCCACCGTCTATGCCCTCTTTAATTATCTTCCCCCTCATCACATTATGAATGTGATCAATACATTATTCTCACATCGCTTCAAAGAGTAGTATGAATACAATAATTTTCAACAATATTTGTCATATGTAGTGAAAGTATTATGTGAAATGAGTGAAATAATAACAAGAACTATTATAAAAACAATATTATAATATTATAATATTATATAATATTATAATATTACAGAATATGATATATTTTTCATAACCATTGATTAATATATTTTAAATCATCCACATAGCTATAGTGTATATAAAGTTTGCAAATTATATTATGTGACTAATATTTATTTAGTTGTGTTTACCCGACAATCAAATTAGTCATTTATTTAGTTGTTGTTATTTGTGTGACTGATTATTTAGATGTTATTTTTTTTCCTGAAAATCAAATTAGTCATCTATTAGTCATTTGTAACCGTGTTGTAAAAAAATAGTAGAATTTAGTCATTTTTTCATGTCGTGACTAAAATTTTTAGTCACGTAGTCATTTATTTGCCAAATTCTACTAGTGGTACAAATCACAACGCTAGGCTCTCCAACCCAAAACATTATAAGCACTCAAACTAATATCATACTAGCTCACAAGCCTATATATCATATGTACATATATATAATTACAACCTAGAGATAAAACGAGGTGTATTACAAATCAAAGAGTCCTTTTGTCAACTTTTGCTAGAGAGTCGAGTGTTGGAAATCAACATAAGAGATAACATAATCCTAGGTGAGAGTCCATCACATTATAGTTGTGGTGTGGATATATTTCCTCGTTTCTTCCAACCAAGAAAGGGTGTCTAAGGAGAAGCTAAAGAAACTCTAAGCCTGGAAGTGCAGAAAAAAAACAAGCTATATATTTGTTTTTTGTATCTCTTTCATTGTTTAATATAGATATATGTTCTCTTCCCCCTCCAATTCTTGTTTTAATAATTTTTATGATATCTATGGTTCAAGTTTGGTAACTGTAATAGTCCTTGAGTATTATATTAGATATGTTCACATGCAATTATCCTTTATATGCCATTATATTTGAGGAAGGTCTAATGTTTGATTTGTGTGCAGGTAGTAGGTGAAGAGTGTAATGTCCCCGACCACCCAGGCCGGCCATGATACACAAGAGAAACTCTTTCATTCTCTCTGTGGAACATACTGTAACATACCCAACATCCAACTGAGCTATTCCACATAAAAATTTTGAACTGCATGCAATTAAAACACACACACACACACACACACACACACACATATATATATATATATATATATAACGTAAATAGAAAAATACATACTCTAAATACACGGATTCATACATAAATGACAGTAACGTATACATGCAACATATATAGTAAATACCCATAAATATAAAGACAATTATATCCACTCGCAAGATAAACCCATAAAACTAAACACGTAAATAATAATGAAGTATGTAAATTTATCACACAATTGACACTTATCTTGGTAAGAATGTCACCAACTACGTTCAGACCTTCCACGAACCTCCCAAACTTAGACCACACTGCTCATCACTCTCAACAGTGGGTCACCCCCGAGATGGAACTAAACTCCACCCAAGTAAATGGATTCCTAACCAGGTTAATGGTTCATAGACAATAGGAAAGACTCTGTCACATGTGTCAACTCAAACTAACAACCTACAATCCTACATTCCCCACATGCCTGTCCCATCCAGGAAGTGTGCCCCTTCTCTTCTCAACTGTCCTTCAGGTGCCCCACTTCCTTTCCGAGCTTTAACAACAGGCTGGACAAGAAGTCTCAGAGCCCTGTAGCTGCAGTTTAGCACCTTCAAGAAATCAATTCCCAACAATTCTCTCACCTAGAGAGGAATTTCTCACAGGCCTGACAACCCACCTCTTTAATATCCCATGGGCCTAACAACCCACTTCTTCAGTCCAACTCCCAAGCTAACTAGATACACAAACAAGTATGGCTATAGATACATGTTCAGGTAAAGTGACATGAAGGTACGGAGGATAGCTCAATGAGTGTGTGAATGCCCATGGATGATTGACTGGATGACTGAATGATGGAAAGAATTATAAAAAATGAACTAAGTCGCAACAATGTGTATGCATGTCCCCAACTTGACACTTGTCATGTTGGGAGCTACTTTGGCCCACTTGTCCTCATCTTTATAACTTAGGATAAAATAATTATCCATACTTTATGTTTTAATAAATATTAATATAATATTCCTTTTTGGCTTAAGCTCCCTATCTTAGCCCCTTTTTCCTTAAATTTTAGCCCCCACCCTTTCCCTAACTAGTGGATTTTAGTCCCCCATACTCTTTTATCGTGGTCGGTCTACATGCAACAATGTATTTTATATTAATGCTAAGACATATACAAAAGTAGGCGCACTGGCCTTTAACATCTAGGCTCTCCAGCCTAATAATCACAAAACTGGCTTACCAGCCTATAAAACACAACATATAAACAAAGGCTCCCTGGCCTCAAAATCGCACTCACTTAAGATGTTGCGAGTGGTATCCTGGAATGTGCACACTTTCTCATTTTACTGCGGTGTACATTCACGCAATATGCCATGAAATGTACATACAAAAATGATATCAAACAACTCACCATCTTATGTACATTTTCATTTACATTACAATTGGGTTCGGCCTAGGGATATTACAATCCCCTCCCCTTATTTATGCACTATCCTCGGTGCATTATGTACTCATACACAACAAAATTTCAAAAATCCTCAAAAGCATGCGGGTATTATTCTTGCATTGCATCCTCATGCTTCCAAGTAGTGTACTCAGGACCGTACAAATTCCATTGTACCTTTACAAGACCTATGGCTTGATTTTAGAGCTGTTTGATTTTCCGGTCTAGAATGTGTACCTGATGCATTTGGAAAGCACATTTTTTCTCCACCTGGATCACATTCCAATCAATAACATGATTAGCATCAGGTATATATTTCTTGAGCAATGATACATGGAATACATTATGAACATACATAGATGTAGGTAATGCAATGATATAAGCCATTGGACCAATCCTCTCTAGGATTTCAAATGGCCCACAATAGCAAGCTGCCAACTTTGAACAATTTCCCAACTTCAGGGAACTTCTGTTGGCTTTCACTTTTAAAAATACATGGTCTCCCATTTTAAATTTCCTATGAGTTATGCCCTTATCAACATATATTTTCTTCCTGTCTTGGGCAACATTTAAATTTTGTTTTATTTTCAACATTTTCTCCTCCATTTCCCTAAGTAAATATGGCCCAACCATTGCTCTATCTATTGGGTTATCCTAGCTTACTGGTGTGTTTCACTTTCTTCCATAAAGTGCCTCAAATGGGCTCATCTTTAGAGATGTTTGGTACCCATTGTTATAAACAAACTCTACCAAGTGTAGGTAGTATTCCCATTTTGATAGTTAATCCATCACATGCATCATCAACATATCTTCAATCACTTGATTCACCCTCTCTGTTTTTCCATCTGATTCTGGATGATAAGTTGTACTAAAATTCAAATTTGTTCCAAATTCATTAAATAATCCATTCCAAAAATTTGACGTAAATTTTGGATCTCTATCAGACACAATTGTCTTGGATATTCCATGTAATCAAGCGATTTCTCTCATATAAATATCAACAATGTTGGTTGCCTTGTAAGTGAGCTTAACTAGAATAAAATGGGCAGCTTTAGTAAGCTTATCCACCACTACCATGATAGAATCATGTTGCTTGTTTGTTGTGGGAAGTTTGGTGATCAAATCCATTGTTACAACTTCCCATTTCCACTCAGGAATGGGTAATGGATGTAGCAAACCAACTGGGTGTCTATGCTCAACTTTTACCTTTTGATATTCCAAACATTTGGCAATAAAATCTGCAACTTCTTTCTTCATGCTTGGCTAATAATATTGGCCCTTGACAACTACAATAGTTTTCTGATAGCCTAGGGGCCCAACATAAGGTACATTATGTTTTACCCTCAATATTAGATTTTTCAATTCTTGGGAATTTGGTACATAAATTTAGCCCCTGTACATGAGAATTTCATCAATATCTAGCTAATAATCTTCAATTTTCTATTGCAAATTACCTTGTTGTAATTTTGCCAATAATTCCCTGTAATGTAAATCTAAATTTGCAGCCTCTATAATTTTGTGTTTCAAATATGATTGGTACATGCTAATGGTTGTAGCATGCATTTCATGCACTCTTCTGTTAAGTGCATCACCCACTTTGTTCTCTTTCCACTTGATATTTTTTATATCAAAGTCATATTCTCTGAGAAATTCTAACCATCTTCTTTGCCTAGCATTTAGAGTTGGTTGATCAAATAAATATTTTAGAACATTATGGTATGTTCTTAGATCAAAACTTTTCCCCATGAGGTAGTGTCTCCATTTCCTCAAGGCATTCACTATGGCTGCCAACTCCAAATTATGAGTGGCATAGTGTCTTTCATGCTCCTTCAACTTCCTTGATTCATAACATATAACAAACCCATTTTGAATGAGGACTCCACCAAGTAGTTCTTTACATGCATATCTTCATACAATGAAGTCTTCATTTGGATCTAAAATCCTTAGTATTCGATCACTTGTTAATAATTGTTTCAAGTGTTGGAAACTATTTTCACAATCTAATGTCAACTGAAACTTTACACCCTTTCTTTGCAAGGAAGTGATTGGGTGTGCAATCTTTGAGAATCCTTCAATAAATATCCTATAGTAGCCTGCAAGGCCCATGAATGATCTGACCTCTATCACATTCTTTGGCACTGACCATTCTCTAATGGCTTCTATCTTCTCAGGATCCACTTCTATCCCATCCTCTGAAATGATATGTCCCAAATAATGAATTTGTTTCTGATAAAATGAGCACTTGCTAAACTTGGCATACAACTGATGCTCCCTTAATAATTGCAACACCATTCTCAAATGATTCTCATGATCTTCTTCTGACTTAGAATATATAAGAATGTCATCTAGAAAGACAATGAAAAACTTGTCTAAATATTCTCGAAAAGCACCATTCATTAAGCACATGAAAACAACTGGTACATTTGACAACCCAAATGGCACCACTGTGAAATCATAATTACCATACCTTGTCCTGAAGGTGGTATTGTTGATATCTTCCTCTTTAATCCTTACCTGATGGTATCCTGACCTGAGATCAATCTTTGAAAATATCTTTTCATCCTTCAATTGATCAAAGAGATCGCCAATCCTTAACAGAGGATACTTGTTCTTTACAGTCACTTTATTCAGCTGTCTGAAATCAATACACAATATTAATGTCCCATCTTTCTTATTCAAGAACAAGACTAAATCACCCCAAGGTGACACACTTGGTCATATATACCCCTTCTTAATAAGTTATTCAAGCTGCATTTGCAACTCCTTCAGCTCTGGTGTACTCATTCTATAAGGACTCTTTGACATTGGAGCTGCTCCAAGCATTAAATTTATAGAGAAATCAATATCTCTCTTTGGGGGTAGTCATGGTACCTTCTTGAACACATCTTCAAAATCTTCCAGGACTGCATGACCTTCCAAGTTTGACAGTTTATCTTTAGGTGTCTCTTCCATATGGGCTGCAAATATTTGACACCCTTTTTTGTAACATCTCTTCAGCTGCAATGCTGAAATTTATTTGATGGTTACTACCCTGGGAATTCCCTTCACTTTCCTTAGGTTCCATTCCTCATCCAAGCAAGTAAATGCCTTGTTATGACAACCTAGGATAACATTATGGTGGTCCAACCAATCCATCCCAATTAGACAATCATAGGAACCTAAAGGTAAGATGTTCAAATCTGTCCTGGTGTTCAGTCCATTCATGTCCATAAGACATGACTTAACCATCTCATTAAATTTTCTTTTGGATCCGATAGTTAGCTTCACCAACCAAGATTTTACATGCTTTCTTCTTGGCAAATGCAAACTTTCCACCATATTAGGATCTATATAACTATGACTAGCTCAAGAATCAATTAAAATAGTAATGGTTTGGTTGTTGATCATACCTTCCACTTCAATCATATGTGACTAATACTCTGCTTTTTTCTTGTCCAGGGCTGCATAGATCCTTGGTACATTTCTGCCCATGTTCTCCATTAGTTCATCTTGTTGTACATTGTGAACAATCTTCACTTTTTCACCTCTGTGAGGAAAATCTCTGAACATATGATCTCCTTTACAATCCCAACATTGTATAGGTGGTTGTCTTAGCCTTTGACCTCCTATATCAAACATTATGGGTTCTCTAGAAGTTGGTTGTCCCTGAGTATTATTTCTGAAGAATGGTGGCTTAGTTCCCTTCTTCCTTTGATCCATCTTGAATTTCTTTTTGTCTTCCCAATATTTTTGGAAATTTGGCCTTGCTTTTTTTTTATCATATAGGCATTTATCTCACCTTATGGTCTCCTCCAATGTCTTGGGATCATGAAACTGTATTTTTTCACTGGTAAATGATGGCAATCCACTCAAATACCTTTGAATCTTAACTATCTCATCATT
>SNQJ01S0008329.1:230829-245659 GCA_010110895.2 Picea sitchensis | reverse complement strand
TTCCACGAAACTCCCATCCTTAGACCACACTGCTCATCACTCTTAGTAGTGGGTCACCTTTGAGCTGGGACTAAACACCACCTGGGTAAAGGGATTCCTAACCAGGATAATTTTTCATAGAAAAAAAGAAAGACTATGTCACATGTGTCAACTCAAACTAATAGCCTACAGTCCCTCATTCCCCACATGCCTGCCCAACCCGGGAAGTGTGCCCCTTCTCTTCTCAATAGTCCTTCGATTGCCCCAATTCCTTTCTGGGCTTCAACAACAGGTCGAACAGGAAGTCTCAAAGCCCTATAGTTGTAGTTTAGCACTTTCAGGAAATACATTCCCAACAATTCTCTCACCCAGAGAGGAATTTCTCACAGGCCTAACAAGTCGCCTCTTCAATATCCCACGGGCCTGACAAACCACTTCTTCAGTCCATCTCCCAAGCTAAATAGCTACACAAACAAGTATGGCTATGGATACAGGTTTAGGTACAGTGGCATGAAGGTACAAAGGATAACTCAATGAGTGTGTGAATGGCCATAGATGATTTATTGGATGACTGAATTATGGAAAGAATGATGGAAAGAATGATCTAAAATGAACTAAGTCCCAACAATATGTATGCATGTCCCCAAATTGACATTTGTCATGTTGTGAGCTACTTTGGCCCACTTGTCCTCATCTTTAGAACTTAGGATAAAATAATTATCCATACTTTATGTTTTAAGAAATATTAATATAATATTCCTTTTTGTCTTAAGCTCCCTATCTTAGCCCTTTTTTCTTTAACTTTTATCCCCCACCATTTCCCTAACTAGTGGAGTTTAGTCCCCCATACTATTTTATCGTGGTTGGTGTGTGTGCAATGATGTATTTTATATTAATGCTAAGACATATACAAAAGTAGGTGCATTGGCCTTTAACATCTAGGCTCTCCGGCCTAATAATCAAAAAATTGGCTCACCAACCTATAAAACACAGCATATACACAAAGGATCCCTAGCCTCAAAATCATGCAGACTTAAGTTGTTGCATGCAGTATCTTGGAATGTGCACATTTTCTCATTTTACTGCATTGTACATGCATGCACTATGCCATGAAAGGTGCATACAAAAATGATATCAAGCAGCTCACCAGCTTAAGTACATTTTCATTTACATTACAATTGGGTTCGGCCTAGGGATATTACAAAGAGGATACTATTGGAAATATTTTTTTCATTGATGTCAAATATAGGGGGATCTTAGAGATGTCCAAGATAAATATGGAAAGATGGAGCTTTTTGAAAGTAGTACTTTTGGAGTTTTAATGATCAGTTTGGATACCCCATCTTTGAAGGGATAGTTACACTACATACCTAGCTCAAATGGGAGCACACGTTATATAATTGGAAATATTATTCTGAAACATTTCCAACAATATATAGAATTCACTCTAACTCCCTAAGAATTAGGATATATGATTTGTTCCTTTAGACAACCCATCCATAAAATTGAGGTCTAATCAACCAGTTTTTACAGGTCGACCTTGAAAGTGGGGATAAAATTACTATAAATACATAATATATTTTTTCATTTGTAGAGAAACCAAGAAATAGATCAAGTCTAAGGTGCAAAAAAGTGATATGAGGTGCATTAAATTTTTTGGGGTGTCTTTCTAGGATMTAAAKGTGTGCAAGAGAAGTATAAGGGATTTTCTTGAGGTCTTTCTTTTTCTCAAGGTGTGCTATGAAGGAATGAAGGTTTGCGATGCTACTGTGTGCACTGTTTTGAAGTTTTGATGTGGACATTAATGGATTTTKTTGTGAGTAGATGTTGTCGTGAGTGGTGTTGTCGTCAATTATTACATTCTAGGAATGATGCTATGTGGATTGCTAGGGTTTGAAGGATTGTGTGTGGCATGAATCTTGTAGGTGAATTCAAAAGTACTATGTGTATGAAGATATTTTATTGGTGTCTACACATGTATTATTGAGTCGGTGCTCAGTTGAGGACATTGGTTTCTCCCATAGGTCGATGCCTCCATCTTGTTGAGTTGGTGCTCAATTGAGGAGATTAGTGTCTCTAGTAGATTGGTGCCTACATATTGCTAAGTTGGTTCTTAGTTAGGGAGATTGGTGTCTCCAGTAGGTTGGTGCCTACAATAATTCTAACAATAGGTTGGTGCATACATACATTTATAAATAATGTTTATTATTTTATCTTAATTGGGTTTCCATGTTAAACTCTATGGMATTGTCATTTAAGTTCATATATGATTGTTGTTTCGGAGCTAATGAAATATTGACTAATAGTTAAGTAAAGTAAAATGTATCTTATACTAATTCACCTCCCCCTCTCAATATAAGCATAAGTTCAACAATACTAGGATTTGGAGCTTGAGAGATACTTCAGAAAGGATATAGTAGGGAAACCACAAAAAAAATGTTAATTTATCCTCCTAATCTCTTAACATAGTTTATGTCCATGTATCATATCTAGGTTGAATACATAGTGATCTATCATATGGTTAGTCTGTAACTATAATAAGGTCAGCGAGAGGCCCTTCGTATCCATAGGAAAGTTATTCTTTGACAAATATGACTTCATATGAGAAAATGGAAAGAGTAAAATGAAAGTTGGAGGAGGTATAAAGGGTATTAAAGAAAGAATATGAGGATAAGGTTATACACAATTAAGAAAGAGCCAATTAATAAGAAGAGAAAAGGATTAAATATGAAAAAGATAGATAAAATATAAAATAAGAAGAAAAATTAAAAGTAGATGTTGAAAAAATAGGACATGAAGAAGAACACGAATTGAAATCAGAGGAAAAAAAAGGATGAGAAATAAATACTGAAAGATGATGAAAAATCCTAATTAGAATATGAATCATAAAATAAAGAAGAAGAAGATAAATATAAACAATATAAAATATCAAAACTGGAAAAGGAGCAAGGAGATGCTACACAAAACACAAGGAACAATAGAGTAGCAATCTATTGATGGAACCCTAAAAAAATCAACATAGTAATTTAACCCACCTCCAAGTAGTTTTATTGACTTGAATATGGAGGATTTAGTCATCCTAAATAAAATCACAATCAAAGTTAAATAAATAAAGGATATAGGTACATAAATAGAGCACATAGCTACACTTGGTAGTTTAGGCAACAACTTATCCCAGGGAGACCAAAATATACCAAACAACATTGAAGATGTTGTTGATTTAGAAATTGTAGCACACGATAAGAGGAGGTGATCTATTGACAAGAATATTCAAAGAAGGAAAATAATAAACTTAGACAACATAGTACTTTACAAAATAGAGGAAAATTTGATTTACACTAAAAGAGATAGAATGAGTGACCTACTTTCTAATGTCGTAGGAATTTCCCATGCTACCATTGTAAAATCCAGATATAAAGTATCATATATTCAGACTTAGAAAATAAAATCTCTTTCATAGAGAATCAAGTCAAATATTATATGTCATCACAAGGTTTGATCTCAATTTTTGTAGAACAAGTTTAAAAAAAAAACAAGTAAATATAAAGATGAAAAGGGATCTCTACACCAAATATTTCAAATTACACGAGTTTGACAACTTCTCATTTTGGAAAGAAAAAAGTGAAAACATCAAGAGAAAAAATAATTCATCAAGCAAATTCAACATAAAAGAGGACATGAGGATCATTGGATAAGGTTTTTGAATCATTGGGACTTCATTCAGTGAACCTGTCACATATCATATGTGTTCACGGGATATTAAAGAATACCACTAATTTCAGTAGATATAATAAACACATCCCAAAATCCTTTTGTTGAACTACCATCCAAACACATCTTTCTAATAAAAGGAACTCTTGTTTTTACTATATACCCCTTTTTGTACTCCACAATACCTATAAACCCTATTATACCTCGCAACTCCCCCTGCCCCCTCCCCATAATACATAAAATATATTGACATTAGTTTTCACCATTTAAAACCCCCCTCTATCAATGAGTGTGATAATATATTGGTCAACAAGGTGAATCCCTTATGTGATAAACAAGTTTGGAATATATGAAATTGAGAAAGATATACGAGGTTGGGATAAGGTTACATATGAAGCCCAAAAACAAGTGGAATATGAATGAGTGGTGTGTATAAATATTTGGGACTTCATAGAATATACAACAACCCAAGGTCTATTTCATTCACTTGATCTTCTAAAAATATTTTACCCAACAAACCAAGTGTTGAATAAATTTTAAGATATAATTCAATAGCATGAGAAAGAAGTGTGCAAAATATTATCTATGAATAAGGGGTACCTACATTAGTTTCTCACAAAAGGAGAAAGAAGGGTGACTCGGTCAAAATGCATTTTTCAAAAATTAAACAAATATATTAAAATGTTGAATAAGGAGTTCCCAATTTTAAAGTCTCCTAGAAAACAACATACCTTTTCACATAATGATTTATGTAATATGATTTTTGAAATGTGGGAAAAGTACGAAAGGGATGTATTTAGAGAATTAATCCATAATTCACCTAAGGGTAGTGTCAAATTTGTTATTATAACCAACTTTTGGAAATTGTATAAATAATGGAATTTAGCAAGTTAGAGCAGATTTTTGATAGTATGGTTTTTGAGGTGATATTGTAAGAGAACATTTATAATAATTTGATCAATGAACAATCCAATATTTGGCCAAATTGATTTCAACTGAAGGATGTCTTTTAAGCAATTTGAATGATGTGGACTATTCTGCAATTTCATTTTTGTGAAAATGTCTTCTAACGTATCTCATATTGTTTGCAAGTTATCTTGATAAAATAATTAAAAAAAAATCGATGTATTTTGTTTATCCATATTTTGATGTGGGAAAAATGACCCATGCAAACATGAGGGAGGATTTCCTAATGGCAGGTCCTATTTAAACCTACTCTAATTTGGTATGGCAATATTCACCAGTATCAGGGCCCAATTACCACTAACTAAATGGATTTCTCTTGGAATAGATATTTTTTCATTTAATATAATATAAATCCTAAATACAATCCTAACCCTGATGGGAGGTCCTAATTAAACCTACTGTCATTTGGTATGGAAATCACCACTAGTATGAGGGAATAATTATCGCTAACTAAATGGATTTCTCTTTGAATAGAGAGTTCTTTTATTTAATATAATCTAAATCCTAAATTCAATCCTAATATACTATGAAAATGTAGTCCTATTATAACTTCTAACTACTCATACTCTAACAATAATGAAAATCAATTGCAGACATATAGTTTTACTTATGGAAATAAAATCAATTCACATTTGTTAATAAGAAACCATACTAGAATATCCATTTGAACATATATGAAATTTAATATGTATCTACAATCGAATTCATAATCCATTGATAATTATTTCCTACCGAACCAATTGACAAAAATGACAAATTTCTTATATTTAGAGAAAACAATCAATCAAACATAGTGCACAATTGCATGAATAGACCATGAATAACGTCCCCCTTTATTCAATATTTAGAAAATGTTCCTCATATAGAGGTACAAGGATAATCTAGTGACTTTCAAATCCATCCTCAAGATTGATAAAAATATACAAGACCCAATTATGGGTTCTCGAGAGCCCCTTTTATTGAGGGAGAAATTGCATTTATAATATTTCTCAATCACTGCCCCTAAAATTGTTTCTCATTTGGATCATTCACCTCCTCTCTTTCCCTTGTAGTTAAATCTATTCCTCTCTTGTAATATGTACGTCCTTAGCAATCATGTCAAAATGTGAACATAGTTGATCTAGGAGGATACAAGAATGCTCACAGAGGTCCAGAAAGATATGGAACATCCATAGAGTTCTAGAATGGTTCGGTAATAAAATTCTCAAAATTAAACCATCTCAAAGTCTCTCCAATGACGATTTCTTCCAATGACACAAATTTCTCCTCAAACAAAATTCGTATGAAAATGTTATGAGTGGTCAAACTCTGAGAAAAAATTGGAAAAAAATTAAAGGTCAAGTCAAAGGGTGATGTCAACATGATAGGTGATGATGTTGGTAGGGTGACAAGTGTCACCACTTCAAGGGTGACACATGGTACATGATTAATGGTAGCTGACTAGGAAAGGTACAACAAGTGGTTCAATCACAGGTTTACAATTGGTGCAAATGTGGTCCACTCCTATGATGAGTGTTACACATAGAAATTACTCACTTTGATAGTGTCGCAAGTGTCGTCATTACAAAGGTCACAAGTGTCATATTTTTCTTACAAGTGTCGCAAGTGTCAAGGAAATCATACTTCCATGATGCCTATGTCATGCCTATAACGACATGAGAAGGACATTTGAAACAACTCAAACATTTGCTTTGGAAGAGGAGAAATTAGTCAATAGGCTCATGAACCTTTTTCCATCTGAAAACACTAAAAAAACTGAGTTTTTGGAGGGGAGCGCTCCCTTATAACTATCTCAGGAGTGTTGGTGCCCCCCGATAAGCCATCAGGGATTGTTATAGCACTGCTTCAGCCCTTTTGCAGGAGCGCTCCTACCCTTAGGAGTGTTGGCGCTCCCCTATACACTACTAGGCAGTGTTATAACGCTCTGAGTGCCCTTTTGAGGGAGTGCTACCTATTCTGGGCAGTAGTTAAGTTGTTGAGATGAATGGGGGAAGGATCCTTTCATTCCTGGAAGGCAGTTGGATTCGAATCCCTAGTCCAACCATGATCTTAGGGAATATCCTCAAATGAAGGAGGAAAATCCTCAACTTCCCCAAATATATCTCAAGTGGTTAAAGTCTCTCCAAGGCTATACTAGCAAGCTTTCTCATGGTGAAAGGAGACTGGAAAGGGAGAATCACACCAAACTTATGATCTTATAAGTGGTGCTGGAACATAGATAATTTGGGAGCAAGAGACCTATGATCTCATAGGGAGAAATCGATGAAGCTATCATCATTCGGATCGTAGATCTTTTGAGCAAGGGGTAGACAAGGAGGACTTGATGAAACTGTCGCATTCCATCTACGGTTGTAAGCAATGTTTTGTCCTCATTAATATAATTTGCTTGTCTTGTTTCTTTCTAATTCATGTTCAATCTCACATGAATTTGTCTCTTTAGTAGATAGACCTATTTTGGACTAATCTTGATAGAGTAGGAAGTGGTTGTACTTTGTTTGTCTACAGGGCTTATCGAAGAGCGAAAGATTGGAGCTCAACTCGGAGCGTGCAGGGACAAACACTAGTAAAAGGTACTTATTTTCTCCTTCCTCATCACACACTAGTCCACCTAGATATAAAAGGAAGTCAGTGACCATGATAATCACTTTCTATCTTAGAGTTAAGAGTCTAGCTCTTTGAGGAGATCTACCTGTTCGCAGGGAGATTTTCCTTCAACAGAAATTGGCGACACCGCTCGGGAGAATCGAATCGAAACTTTTGGTTTTGATTTTATAGACCTTATATTAACCTTTTTTGTTTTCTTAGACCTTTTTCACCCCTTCATATATTATTTCATTTGCTGATTGACTCTTTACCCCATCACATTCAGCTTGCCTATCAAAATTTGATCAAAATTTTGGGTTTTTGGACATTTTTATGAGTTTTTTTAGCCTAGCGCCCCCATGCCCATGTTAGAAGAGAAAAAGTACTCCCTGGAAGTGTTGGACAGAGTGTTATAACACCCTAGTATCCCTTACACTAGAGCACCAACCCCTTTTTGCATAAAATCTCTTCAAAAATTGCATTTTTTGGAGGTCCAGACCCTGTTTCTTCACTTGCTGAGCTGCTTTGTGACTCAATGATTCCTCCTTTGACCTTTGAAATGCTTCCTCCTAATAAGTAAACACCTTGTTGTTCATATTTTATTCCCCTCTTCATTATTTTTGAGTTTTTGTTGTTGAGAGCTTGAAATCGATCCGTTGTTTTTTCCTCTTCTATCTGATTGAACGGGAACTCCAATGAAGGACATCTGAAGTATGTGACTCTTCTCACTTGGTTTTTGACATCATTCTTCTTCGAACACCTCTCTTTTGTGTGAATTATTTGAGTTTGCTTTTTCATCTTTTGTCTTTTGTTTGCTTCTTGTTTCAATCACAGCAAGAGGGTGTGTGTTGTGTGTGCGAAATCTGATCCTACTTGTCTGAATCTCCTTGATCTGAAAAGGCGGTTGATAGGAGAAGTTTTTGCATTGAATCAGTCATCATTCACATAAAAACAAAAAATATACATTTTAGTGCTTGACTTGCATATTAGAAGGCGTTTTTGAAAATGTTTTAGCATTGCATTGGATTCGATTGAGAACCGATTGATTGAAGACGTTTCATATTAGTGTTTGAAAGTGAAAACGACTCCTTCTCTTTCCCTTAAATAGGCATTCATTGAAAATAAATGACTCCTTATCATATTTCATGCATATTTTTGGGAATTGAGTCATCATTCCATTAGTTTCACTTTTGTGCACCCTTTGAGTAAAGAACAACTATAAAATGAACGTTAATTAAAAATTATCTAGAACATTTATGTTTTTAGGATCTTCCACCAATAGTAGACAAGGGTTAGAAATTTGGATTAGGCTGTGAGTACAACTCTCCAAAGTTTTCAAAACAAACATTAGCATCCTGAGTTAGGGAGAGTCAAATCCAATTGTCGTATTGTTTTTCTGGGATCCCCCTCTCACACAGGGGTTACACACAAGGTCACATTCGGGTGAATTATGGATATTATCCCTCCGTGGTTCAACTATTTGTAGTGGCCAGATCATATATTGGGGGTCACTGGAAGGTATACCCACGATTATGTGTGGGAGCCTTTCAGGGTGATTTCAGAATTATTATCCTGCCCATACGTTCCGGATCGGACTGTCGACTGTACCCGCCCAGGGACTCACTACGAATTGGTATCTTTAGTTGCCATAATCTTTAGGTACTTACACAAGGTGACGGTGAAGGGAAGTCTCATTGTACCTGGAACTGACATTGGTCAAACTCACTCGGGCTCCTTGGAAGGTAAATCCACAATTACTGCATGGAAGCTTACACCAAGGTGTAAGTCCATTAAGCAGGTCGCCATTATAACTGTTACACCATATCCCAGCCCCTTCTCGACTTGATCACATGACGTTGGATTTCATCACCAACTAGTACGGTCATCGAGAGAAGCTTTGTCTTCTTGGTTGATTCCTAGATTTCATTACGCATGTTATTTCTTTTTCTTCGTTGGCCTTAGATTTTCAATGTGTTATGTTATTCTCCACAATTGAGCCCGTAGATGATAAAGGTCTTCACCGATCACGTAGGATGCAAGGGTTGCCTCGAAAAGGATATCAACCCTTACCTCCTAACCCGTCAGAAGACAACTACTGTAGAGAGGTAGAAAATCAATCTGACGCTGGAAGTGTTATTGCTCCTCCGATAGATAACTTAGAAGACGCTTTGGTCACGATTGAAAATCCCACAACACCTATGTCGGTAACTCCTCCCGAACCACTTTTGGTTCATTTAGACTCCCTTGGGAACGTCATAGACGAAGAGATCCCATGATTACCTGAGAGGATCTTTATCGAAACATATATGGGATCCACAGAACCACTCTTTGGTGACGAGTATAGGACTCATGTTCGTCCTAGCACCACAGTAGCAACCAATCCCACAACTACTCGTTATGTATGGAGGAATTCATCGGGACACGATCTCTATGAACATTTCAAATCTATTCGACAACCCTTTCATCCCCATGACCCTCCTAGTGCAAGAGGACCATTCAGTCAAACCATGAATCACCCATTCGATCAGGTTATTCACCCTACTGCTACACCATCACAAGTCCATATTAATGATGGACTCATTACCTCTACTCACCCCCAAAGCACTTCAATATCTACCCTTATTTCTACAAGATTTTACTCTACAGCTCCACATGTTCCACATGATCCTGCTGGGACATCTTCTCACCTGAGAATGCAAACCCCTACTGGCCAAACACAACCGGCTGGAGGGAAACCACCATCCAACATACCTTTCCCTCCTAGAGGACCACCTTTCCATGGCGGGCCTACCCCTCCCGGGGGACAAACCCCTGTCCAGGCTCCTCCTGGAGGGCAACCTCCGTTTGCCAGTCAAACCCCGGTCATAAATCCACCACTGGCCAGGGGGAAACCCTCGTTTGTTGGAAACCCTTCACAATCCTGGGGAGTATCTTTAGGAGGAACTTTTACCCAACCCCATGTTGGGGGGCACTTGTATAATAACCCACTAGGAGGAGTATCCAATCCTGTCCCTTCCGTAATGTCTTACAGGAAATCTTATTCGGGCGATATCCAAAACACCACATGGAGTTCTCTGGAACCATAGTCTCATCCTCCTTATGGGCCTCATGTGTATCTGCCTCCGGGATCTACTCCTTACCATTCTCAAGGGAAAAATGTTTATCCTCCTCACGGGAAAATAAATCACCCGACCTATAATGTTCAGAACCCACCAGGTTATGCCCATGTTTCTCATACACCATCGAATCCTACTTATCCTGGACAACAACAACCGTATGTAGGAGGACCTACTGGTTACAACTATCCACCTAACCCGGTCTATGGTTCTACTGGTGTTCCGATGCCGCACCAGTATCATTCGCAAATTAACCAACAACTACCTTTCCTTGTGACTCTTGATCTCCCAGACTTGTCTCGGTTAACTAATGATCTTATCTCTCATTCACCATTTTGGCTAGTCATTCTAGCTAAACTTCCTTCTGATATTCTGAAATTTGACGGAAACCCTGGCGAAGATCCGAACAACCATGTGATGACTTTCCATTTGTGGTGTTCATCAAACTCCCTTATGGATGATTCTATATGTTTGCATATTTTCCAGTGAACACTTACTGGTTCGGTAGAAAAGTGGTATATTGAACTACCACGTGCTTCTTTTCATGATTTCAATTCCCTTGCCATGTCTTTCCTCACACACTTTCAACTGCCTATTCGCTACGATACGGGTACAGAACTCTTGACCTCCCTTCGTCAAACTAACTCTGTGCATATCTCTGACCATATTCATGAGTGGAGGCAATGACAAAGGATGATCAAGGCAGTCATTCCTGACATGCTCTTGGCATAATGGTTTACTAAATCACTGTTACCCTCGATCGCTCGTGATGTCGCTATGGGTGGTGCGGTCACAGAGGAACAAGCCATCGCTTGGGCTTAGTACTTAGATTCCGTTTATTCCCAGTCTGATACTTTGTATGATTTGCTTCCAAACTCTGCCCGCGCTAATATCGATCCTTCTAAGCCATCATCCTCATCACATGTAGATGGTGTTATCAGTTCCTTCAAAACTCAATATTTTTCCAAATCGACTACACCCTCCTCTACCTCCCCCCAAACTCAAACCTCTGAGTTGAATGCAGTTCAATATGCCCCTTCACAAAAATCCGGAGGTAAGAAGAAGACAAAATAAATCAAAAAATAATAATGAACAACCCAAAAATCAAAGACCTGCTACATAAAAGAAACCACAATGGAAACTAAAATTCCCATGTATCATTTGTGGTGACGATTACTACACTCAATATTGTTCGCTTCACAATGAAGTGGCCAAAATTTTCCAAGGGAAGTCACAACCCGTTGTGCTTACTCAGTCTTTTCCATAGCAACAATCCATGGTTGCTCAAACCCCCTCTCCTGGGGGCAGTTCTAGAAATCCTAGTGATGAGGCCTCATCGAGTGCACATATTTATATGTTTAATGGGATTAATTTGACCACTCGCTCTAATACCTACGACACACCAGGTAATCCTGACAAAGGAAAAGAAACTAACGGTGCCGACACTTTACCAGATCCATCATCATCCTCTGTTAGTCTTCCATCAGTTAATCCTCCGTCTGGACCACTTCAGATTGAGAAACCCACATTCGACTCTATCTTACGCCCTTCTAAGAGCACTATCTGCAAAGCTACCTTTAATCCTAGTTCACGTGCCGCCTAGAACTACAACATTGTTGAATATTTCGCTCAAGCACTGTGTGCTATGTCTGCATTAGAAGTTCTACAACACTTCCCCAGTCAACGTAGAATTCTCTTGACCACTCTTGGTGTTGTTGATCCTAAGTCATCCAATCAGATCATGTTTAACCTGGATAATTATGCGTCTCGACTCTCCCACCAACTTGCTTTCCAAGTTGATGTTGTTGTTCACAATCAACAAATCCATCGAACTATTCTGGATGAGGGAGCCTCAACTTGTGTCATTTCTTTAGCATGTTGGAAAGGTTTAAAATCACCAACACTCAACAAATCCCCAACGATGTTACGCACTTTCAATGGGCGAGGTTTTCATCCCCATGGACTTTTATAGTCCCTGTCCATCCAATTGGGTGGAAAAAACGTTACTGTTGATGTCGAGGTGGTCAATTCTCACCTCGATTACAACTTGTTACTTGGAAGAAGTTGGTTTTATGCCATGACTGTCGTTGCCTCATCAGTTTTTCGATGTGTCCAATTTCCTCATCAGGGCAAAATTGTCACTATTGATCAGTTGGATTTCTGCACATCTGATGCTTGCATTCCTGCTACCAACAACATTCCTTTCTTGGGAGACCACAAGATCATGTATGAAATTTTTGGTGTTGTCTTATTGAAAGATTCTAGCCTCATGGGTACCTTCCCTACACCACTTCCACCAACTGCACATCATATTGCTACCGTCGATATGATTTCGACCGCGACTTATCAATCTTTGGAATCATCTGACCCTTGGATTGTACCTTGTCCGTTGGAATTCGATGCACTAAGTGACACCGTGTCACTTAGTCCAGCCAAAACATCATACGTTTCTATCCCATATGCTTCTCCCTCATCATCACTTGACAGTTCCTCAATGCAATCACGGTTGCATTCCTTGTCGTCTGTGATCGACAACATTTCCCCAACTTTTCATTTGTATGAATCTATTTCGGAAATGTTTCACATTGACAAGTTACCTCAGGATAATAACTATCACAGATCCTCTTTTCTTCCCCCTCATGGAGAAATTCGAGTAGATATTCCATCTATCTCCCCTCCTGGTGTTGATTTTTCATCATCTCCCATGCTTTCAACTTCCGACGATTTGGATCCGGTAGTGGACATGGTGGTTTCTTCGGTAGGATTATTGGAGCCTGATCTCCTTACTCCTATCACGGCCCTCGACATGTGTTCCTTCTTGAGTGATTATCTTCCATCCAACGAAGATCTCCTGGAGGCCATGACCATGTTTTCTCCATTGACATGGTACCCTTCCAGAGAATTATCCTCTTGGAAGCCATGATCCAGACGAAACCACGATCATAGTTTCTCTTCTCTTTGGCAAGCTCGTTAAAAAATGAAACAAAGGCCTTGAGCATAATTATTTTCCTGTGTCAAGATCGTTAAAAAATGAAACAGTCACCTCTCTTGAACCTTCTTTTCATCCACCCTTCTCCTTTTTCTCATCTACTAGAGAAAATGGTGACGACCTCATAGCTGGTTAATGAATCGAAGCTTGGAGAGCATGTCTCCAGCCTTTGTTGATCATTCTGGAGTTAAGCTACTAGCTTTCAAGTTGGGGGCATATCGATATTAGTCTTTGTTCTTTCTCGTGCTCGTAAATACATGAGAATGCATCCGGGTAGACTTTTATCTCTTTTTCAGACCTGTATGGATACACAAAAAAGGAACCCCTTGGAGTCTCCTTTAATCTCTTTTCAAACTCTCTAAACATGAAAATATTGCTGAGTGATCTTGCTTCCTTTCCCACTCGTTAAAAGGTTTGAAAGGGCGTCTTTCGAGTGATAATTTATCTCTTTTTCGACCTCGCAAGACTAACATTACGAAAAAGGACAACATTGGAGTCATCTTTAAGTTCTTTTCAGACTCTCTAAAGATGAAAAGATTATCGAGCGACCTTGTTCTTTTCACGCTCGTTAAAGTATTTGAAGAAAATGTCTGTTGAGTGATAGTTTATCTCTTTTTCGGTCTCGTCATACTACTTTACAAAAAAGGAAATGAGAGAGTTCTCTTTTAAGTGTTTTTCCAGACTCTATAATCATGAAAAACTTTCGAGTTTTCTGTCTTTGGACTCGCTAAACAAAACATCGACAGGCCCATATGGGATCAAACACTTACTTCTTCCAGTTCATTAAACAAAGGAAGAGGAACTTACCGAAGGTGAGTTTGATCGAGCATGTGTTATCCTCCTCAAGCTCGTTAAATTAAAAAGAGGTACTCATCTATCTGGATGGGGGAAAAATTGAAAGAAGTAAGCCAAGTAGTTTTTGAGAACATTACCAAGTAACTCTTAGAGTCGCCCTTGAACATGACACTTTGTCTTTGCATGCATTCTAATCTGTTGAACCTTTTCACTGGGCAATGCTTTGAGTTTCTTTCACTCCTTTGGGTCACCTGACATAAGTCACAGCATCGACTACATCATCAAGTTTTGGTCCATGTCATGTTTCTGTTGTTGTGCCTCAGTGTTCAAGGGAAGTATCCGCCTTGAGAGTCATCCATCACAAATATCTTGTCTCAATACCCGTGTCAGTCCATGTTCATTTGATCTACCAATTACATCTCTATGTCCGTTTCATGTCGTTGATGGGGGATACATCAATGCCCTCCTTCGATGAGCCTATTCCTGTCGAATTCAACACATTATCCAGGAACTAGCCTTAGAAACCAGTTAGTACTTTGGGACCTGCATGCCTCAATGGCAGGCCTCCTCACGTCCGACAATGGGTTTACATCATTGACCTCTGATCGGATGATTCCACGTATGTTCGACCTCAGCTCATCCATTCACATTCGTTGGAATGTACTAGAGTACCTTGGGAATCATTGACATT
>SNQJ01S0008329.1:210512-230779 GCA_010110895.2 Picea sitchensis | reverse complement strand
GGGAATCATTGCCATTAATGGTGATCTCCCTCGTGCTTGTTAACGGTTTACATCATTGACTGGTAATCAAGTGGTTTCTGCCATGTTCGACATCAGGACATCTATTCACATGGTTATATTCGTACTACATCAGGATCGGTAAGAAGACCCTGGTTTGAGTGATCACTTTGATATGTACTTCGCCTAGGTTGGGATGGAGTTTCTCTTTAACAATGACACATATACTGTGACATAGATCCACTTTGTATTGGTCGTGGCTATGTCTTGTCATCTCATAGATCCACTGTGTATTCTTCATGGCTACAATCAGTTCAGGTCATGGGAGTATAGATCCACAGTGTATTTTCAGTGGCTATACCTTTTTATCAATACAATTATGGATCTGCAGTGTATTTTATGACGGCCATATCTTGCAAGTCTTGATCACCCAAGCATAGGTATGCCTTCTTTAGGTTTGAAACATGTCATAATATTTTTTGGATGTTTGTGTGCAACTTCTATCAGGTTCTTTGCATCTATACCCTTGCTTCAAAGTCTACAAAGAATTTCAGTTATCAGTTCTTGTCTTCAAACTTCATACTTTGGGGGCCAATCTGTTACACATCGAAATTACTCACTTTGATAGTGTCCCAAGTGTCATCATTACAAAGGTCGCAAGTGTCGCATTTTTCTTACAAGTGTCGTAAGTGTCAAGGAAATCATACTGCCATGATGCCTATGTCGTGCCTATAATGACATGAGAAGGACATTTGAAACACCTCAAACATTTTCTTTGGAAGAGGAGAAATGAGTCAACAGGCTCATGAACCTTTTGCCATTTGAAAACACTCAAAAAACTGAGTTTTTGGAGGGGAGCGCTCCCTTACAACTATCTCAGGAGTGCTAGTGCCCCCTCATAATCCATCAGGGAGTGTTATAGCATTGCTTCATCCCTTTTGCAGGAGCGCTCCTACCCTCAAGAGTGTTGGCGCTCCCCTATACACTACTAGGGAGAGTTATAGTGGTTTGAGTGCCCTTTTGAGGGAGCGCTACCTATTCTGGGCAGTAGTTAAGTTGTTGAGATGAATGGGGGAAGGATCCTTTCAATCTTGGAAGGCAGTTGGATTTGAATCCCTAGCCCAGCCATGATATTAGGGCATATCCTCAACTGAAGGAGGCAAATCCTCAACTTCCCCAAGGATATCTCAAGTGGTTAAAGCCTCTCCAAGTCTATACAAGCAAGTTTTCTCATGGTGAAAGGAAACTGGAAAGGGAGAATCACACCAAACTTATGATCTTATAAGTGGTGCTGGAACAATGATAATTTGGGAGCAAGAGACCTATGATCTCATAGGGAGCAATTGGTGAAGCTATCATCATTCAGATCGTGGATCTTTTGAGCAAGGGGTAGACAAGGAGGACTTGATGAAACTATCGCATTCCATCTATGGTTGTAAGCAATGTTTTGTCCTCATTAATATAATTTTCTTGGCATGCTTCTTTTTAATTCATGTTCAATCTCACATGAATTTGTCTCTTTAGTAGATAGACCTATTTCGGACTAATCTTGATAGAGTAGGAAGTGGTCGTACTTTGTTTGTCTACAGGGCTTATCGAAGAGCGAAATATTGGAGCTCAACTCGGAGCGTGCAGGGACAAACACCAGTAAAAGGTACTTATTTTCTCCTTCCTCCTCACACACTAGTCCACCTATATATAAAAGGAAGTCAGTGACCATGATAAGAACTTTCTATCTTAGAGTTAAGAGTCTATATCTTTGAGGAGATCTACCTGTCCGCAGGGAGATTTTCCTTCAACAATGAGGAATGGAAAGGATGAGCTAATGAGAGGCTTCCACATGGGGACCTACAATTGGCCTATAATGACATGTTTTATTAAACATTATGGAGTCAACGAGAGTCAAACCCACAACCTCCATAACCTCCCAAATATTTACACCAAGATCTATCACCAATACGCCATGCATTTGCTATTGAATATCATATGGTTGAAAAACTATTTAGATTTCCATTAATGTTCGATTAGGAGGAAAAAGAGTCAAGGGCCTAAGCCCTCAACCCTATCCTTTTATTCATTGGATTTCATATAGCCCACACCTATTATCACACAAGGCTTGCAACATATATGTTATTTTTAACATATGGTTTTAAACATATGACAAATTGCTCAACAAAAAGTGAGGGAATATATGGTAGTCGGTGGGGATTGAACCCCCTACTTACTATATAATAACCCCACAACTTAACCAACAAGATATACATACATCTTGTTAAAACAAACCATCTTCCTTATAGTTAAATCATGCCACAAAATTCAGCCATTGGTTGGGGACCCACGCTCTATTTAATGGTTGTGTAGACCAAGGACTGAAGACACTAATCAATGAAAAGTTTAGTCTTGTAAACCTTTCCCAAGGGTACCTAAATTGTGAGGCTACACCGTAAATCATGAAAAATGGTACCTTGATGAAATTTCAATAATTTTATACTCATTTTGCACAATTTTTCTTCAGGAATCCAACGGTGCACTTTGTTTCTACATTTGAGCAACATATAAAAAGGTCATTGTAAAAGGAAAGTATTTTAGTATTAATAAAGAAAGTGTTTATTAGAAGCATACCCAGAGAGGTATCCTAAATCGGGTGAACTCCATATTTTTCCAACTTGTGTATGTGATTTCATTATTGTTGTTCATTTCAAGCTCAATTGTTTTGCAAGTGATTTTATCCTTAAAGTGGATTTGGTTAGATAAGTTCTTCACATGTAATTTGCATATAGTCAAGCGATCATTTTATTTTGAATATAAAGTACATTTTTTATGTATTAAAAGATTAATAAGCATCTAAGGATTTTTTGGATGAAGTTGGCATCAGAGAAGTTTTGACAAGTGTTTGCAAGTGAATTCTTATAAGAGCCAAACTCAAACATGGTAAAGGAAAACTTGGAAGTTATAAGTCCGAAATTAGAAAAATATTTCGAAGACATAAGATGGATTCTAGAAAAGGAGAAGAACAAGATCAACCCATGAATCATGAAAAGATCAGAGTTATGCTTCAATCATTGAAATAAATAATATATGAGTTGGAACGAAGAATTCAAAGTTCTGTAAGTGATGAATCTTTGGTAAAAGGAGAAGGAGGAGGTGAATGTGGTGGACCTTAAAAACAACCTTCACCATCCTCCTCCTCATCATCCTCAGTTTCTTCTGAAGTGAGTAAACATTCTTCTCATCAAAAGAAGTCCTATAAGAAGTTTGAGCATAATCCGCCATTACTAAAATTGGATGTTAAGTTGAAATTTCCAACCTGTGATGGAGAATTGAATGTTGGGAAATTGCACAACTACATTAAGTAGATAGAGGTATATTGCATGGTTCATAATATTTTGGATGAGGCTATAAGGATACAGTTAGCTACTTTTCGACTAAGTGGAAATTTCTTAATATGGTGGGAGAGTAAGATCCAAGTTGATATTTTTCAAAAAGGTAAAGTAATCTCTTCCTAGGATAAGTTTACTAAGGATATAAGGAAACAATTTTATCCACTGGCACATACAGAAATGACAATGATAGAGTGGAAACATCTAAGACATTGTAAAGGCCAAAACATTCAGACATATACACATGAATTTAGAAATAAAGCATTATCACTAGGAATTATGTTGTATACTCATGAAACTCTTATGAAGTATATTGGTGTCATGCACTCATATCTTCGTCACACTATTCTAATGTTTATCCCTACTAACATTGATAAGGTTCCAATACAAGCTACACATATAGAGGCTATTAAGGGTAAGCATGCAAGCAAAGATAAGAATCCATTCAAGTTCAAGAAGAAACCAAATGGTAAATGTAAGAGTAAGAAATCAACCACAGTGAAGCAAGCTGAGGGAAGACCTACATGTTACCACAGTAAGAAAAAGAGACATGAGGAATCACAGTGTTGGAAGATACATCCATAATTATGACCAAGGAAATTAAAGGAAAAAGGGAATCAAAATCCTATTACATCAGCTCATCAAGATATAGGGTCATATTATAGAGATGAATATAAGATCATGGCCATAGGAAGAAAATGTATATCAACTATCAATTCAAATTCTTCAGTTCAATCTGCCAAAGTGGAAAGTGATATTGATCAAAATAAGAGAAGTGGGATTTTTCATGTCAGAGTGATAGTCAAGCATACCAAGGTAGATACATTATTTGATAGTGGACCTCAAGTTAATTTGATATTTGAAGCGATTGTTAAGAAGTTGGGTTTGAAGATGACACCTAACAAAAATCCATATCCATTAGGTTGGGTGTGTGATGATGAAAATTTGCAGGTAATGAAACAATGGAATATTATATTTTCAATAATAATTAATCACTTTGATGAGGTCTAGTTAGATGTTGTGCGTCTTGACATTTGCAACATTGTCTTGGGAAGACCATATCTATTTGAAATAAAGGTTCTATTCTACCGAGAAGAGAATACATATTATATTTTCAAGGATGGGGTTGAATACATTCTTAGATTTCATCACATCAAAACTAATGTTTCTTTAGTGAGAACATGGAAAATGAAGAGACTCATGAGCACAAGTAAATATTTTTTTCTTATGATAGTGAAACAGAAAAAAGAAGACATAACAAATGCTTTTTCAGGTTGTGATCCAAATCACAATAAATAGTTGATCAACATCATATCTAATTATGATGAGTTATTCCAGGAACCTACATGTCCCCACAGTAAGAAAAAGAGACATGAGGAATCACAGTGTTGGAAGCTACATCCATAATTACGACCAAGGGAATTCAAGGAAAAAGGGAATCAAAATCCTATTAAAACAACCCATCAAGATATAGGGTAGTATTCCAGACATGAATATAATATCATGGTCATAGGAAGCAAATGTATATCAGCTATCAATTCAAATTCTTCAGTTCAATCTGCCAAAGTGGAAAGTGATATTGATCAAAAGAAAAGAAGTGAGATTTTTCATGTCAGAATGATAGTCAAGCATACCAAGGTAGATACTTTATTTGATAGTGGACCTCAAGTTAATTTCATATTTGAAGTGATTGTTAAGAAGTTGGGTTTGAAGACGACACCTAACAAAAATCCATATCCATTAGGTTGGGTGTGTGATGATGAAAAGTTGCAGGTAACGAAACAATGAAAGATTATATTTTCAATAAAAATTAATTACTTCGATGAAGTCTAGTTAGATGTTGTGCCTCTTGACATTTGCAACATTGTCTTGGGAAGACCATATCTATTTGAAAGAAAGGTTCTATTCTACCAAGAAGAGAATACACATCATATTTTCAAGGATGGGGTTGAATATATTCTTAGATATCATCACGTCAAAACTAATGTTTCTTTAGTGAGAACATGGAAAATGAAGAGACTCATGAGCACAAGTAAATATTTTGTTATTATGATAGTGAAAAAAAAAAGACATAACAAATTCTTTGTTAGGTTGCGATCCAAATCACAAGAAAGAGTTGATAAACATCATATCTAATTATGATGAGTTATTCTAGGAACCTACAATGTTTCCTCCAAAAAGAGAGATTGAACATGAAATATATTTGCAACAAGTTTCTCCTCTTCCAAAAATTGGAATGTACAGGTCATCTGTAATCGAGAATGTAGAAATAAAAGAGAAATTTTAGGAGTTGCTCGATAAAGAAATAATTAGACCAAGATCATTTGTGTGTGGTTCTCTTATTGTATTATTTCTAAAGAAATATTGCACATGGAGGATGTGCATTGATTTTAGATCCCTACACAACATTACGGTAAAGAAACGTTCTCCTCTTCCCATAATTGATGATCTATTAGATTAGTTAAAATAAATAGTTTATTTCACTAAGTTGGATTTGAGAAGTGATTACCATAAGATCATAATTGCAGAAGGCAAAATATGGAAAACTACTTTCAAGACCAAGAAAGGCTTGTTCGAATGGTTGGTTATGTCATTTGGGATATGTAACACACCAACAACATTTATGAGAGTTATGAATGATGTGTTCCAACCATACATAGATGATTTTATTATTGTCCATCTAAACGATATATTGATATTTAGTCAAATATGGGAAGATCATATAAAGCATGTCAATATAGTCTTTGAACTCTTGAAGTAGGAGAATATGTATATAAAGTTATCTAAACGTGTATTTGGAAAAAATTCTCTTGTATATTTAGGATACATTGTAGGGAATGGTCAGATAAAGATAGATGTCGCAAAACTAGAAGTCATTGTAAAATGTCCCAAGACAACTACTGCCACTAAAGTCAGGAGCTTATTATGAGAAGTATAGTACTGGAGAAAAATCATGGCTAATTTCTCATACATAACAACACATATACATGCATTAATAAGTGTTAAGCAGGTCTTTCAATGGGGAGGAAAGAAACATAAATAGTCTGAGACATCGAATGAAAAGATAAGCATCCCACCAGTTTTGGATCTTCCATATCTTCAAAAACAATTTGAAATTCAGAACAATGAAAGAGGATATTCCATGGGTGCAATCTTGATGCAACAAGGTGAACCTATATGCTATCATAATGAGACTTTCACTCAAACTGTGATTAACTATCCAACATATGATAAATAATTGTATGCGTTGGTACAAAGTGTAAAGAAATGGAACCATTACTTAATGGGAAATGAGACAATAATTCATACCTATCATTAGACATTATAGTATTACAGTCACATACCAAGCTACAACAACCATGACACTTCAGGTGGAGATGTTTTCTACAACAATTTCATTTGGTAATCAAGTATAAGAAGGGTATTCATAGAAAGGTTGCATATATGTTGTCAATATCAGTAATTCATGCATCTACAATACTTAGGTATAATCCTTTAGCACATGAAATTCATACAGAAAAATATGCTAGGGATGATGGTTTTAAAGAGGAATATGATTCTTTAACTCATGACAATCAATAGTCATATTATTATATGCATGACAATTTGTTATATCATCTTGGAAAATTATGTATACCAAGAGATGAAAGAGTAGGTGTAATCAAAGAAGCTCATACATCTCTCCTCTCTGGTCATTTATGGGTTGGTAATATAGTAGCATAGTTACAAAGGAGTCATTATTGGCCTTGGATGAATGGGACTATTTCCAAGTATATTAAAGGGTGTTTTATGTGTGCCACAAGTAAACCTAACAACATAAATCTAGTATTATATACACTAATTCCAGTACCTTCTCAGCCATGGGAAATTATCTCCATGGAATTTATAGGGGATTTGTTGATGTCCAAGATAGGTCATGATTATTGTCACATACCCACTACCTCAATCAAATGTTTCTGGTCTTCTGCTGAATCAGAGCCCCCAAATTACCTACGGAGGCCTAGCCCGAGCTAGCTCTTTCTCTCTCCCCGTTCCCATATGGTCGCGGGTCATGGTCATAGTTCAAATAATCGTGGTGCCTCTCTGTATTTCATGCCTCAGCGCTACAAGGGTGTTGAATCGTTCGAATCTACAACCGTCGAACCCCGATAGGGCTAACGTCCGACCAATAGGGACGAATCCCAACAGGGCTAGAGAACAAACAATGAGAATAATCCCCTCGCACGGTTAAGTGGAGTACAGGTTGCAAAGGGGGAATGCTACACGGTAGTCAACAGGACAGGAGGGGGCCCCATTTCACATGCCACACTATTCCGGACCCCCCCCATTAAAGGCCGAATGGCAAGGGGGGTCTGGAATTCACCTGAGCACCATTGATCAAGGTGAATTAATCTCAATCGTTCGAGAGTTTCACGTCTGATTCCGAACCCCCCCCCCTAGCGCTAAAGGAAGAACAACAAGGGGGATTTAGAATGAAACCTCAGCCGTAGATCTGGACGGGTGGAATTTGGCCATCAAGATCAGCTCGTTACTTACCTTAATGCGCATTCGCACCCCGGCTTAAAGCCGACATCTCTTCCTCACATCTAACGGTCGTCACAAACCCTGAGATCCTCCGAAAGAATCTTGTCCGTTCATTGGGTTTATCATCACGAGAGTCTGAACTCTTGGTCATGGGACTCCCGAATTCTCAATCCATGGTTTCCTGATGTGGTTAATCTCTCAACACATAACCTTCGTAAATCGGGTGGTCCAGATTTGTCCCGGGATTTCTACCATGGAAAGTCCCGATCTCTCGTCACCAGGACTCCCGATCCTGCGATTCCCAATTCCCTGAAATGGGTAATCTCATGAAACGTGACCTCCATCAATCGGACGGTTCAGATCTAACCTGGGGTTTTCACCACGGAAAATCCCGATCCCTCGTCATCAGGATTCCCAATTCCGCGATTCCCGATTTCCTGAAATGGGTAATCTTACGACACGTGACCTCCGTCATTCGGACAACTCAGATCTATTCTGGGGTTTTCACCATGGAAAATCCCGAACTCTCATCATCAGGATTCCCGATTCCACGATTCTCGATTTCCCAAAATGGGTAATCTTACGACACGTGGCCTCTGTCATTCGGACGACTCAAATCTGTTCCGGGGTTTTCACCATGGAAAATACTGAACTCTCATCATTTGGATTGTCGATTACACAATTCTCGATTTCCCGAAATGGGTAATCTTATGACATGTGGCCTCTGTCATTCATACGACTAAGATCTATTCCAGGGTTTTCACCATGAAAAATCTCAAACTCTCATCATCAGGATTCCTAATTCCGCGATTCCCGAAATGGGTAATCTTACGACATGTGACCTCTATCATTCGGATGGCTCAGAGCTATTCCGGGGTTTTCACCCCTATACACTAGGGTMTTTAACCCTCGGGTAACTCCTGACAGATCCAATGACTGTCGGGTTTTTCTAGACGAGATCTGACGACTCAGATTGGTTCCTACCCGTGCATTCTTCCACAACTCCATGGATGTGGAAAAATCAATGGTCCAGATACTCCCATGGACCTTGGAGATCTACGGTCCCAAATTCTTCGATGTCCATGAAGACATAGAAAACAAAGGGGTAAGGCATTTAACACCCTACTCACTCCTACCAATCTAATGGTCATGCGTGACCACAGGTTTCTTGATGGAATCTCGTCTGTCGATTAATACCTATCAGGGTTAAGGCACTTAACATCCCATCTTCTTCTTCTGATCTGATGGTCATGAGTGACCACAGATCTCCCGACGGAATCTCATCTGTCGATTCGATACTTCATCCTTATTCTTCCATCTCGAGTTTCCAAGAGTATCGTTCCTTCTCGTGTAGGGTTACTAAGGCCTTACGCCTTCACATTTTCTTTCCCAGTTCTTGATGGGCTTTTCACGAAGGTTATCTCTATGGGAAGGTTCTTACCCGGGGTACTATCTGAGGCATATAAGGGTACCTTTCTCCCACAAATCAGACATGTTGTCTGAATTAGGTCAGTAAGCATATAAATAGTGATTTATGAATACATAAGCCATACATAGCCTTTCCATTATAAACATGCATCTACCAGTATTGATCGAAAAAACCATACATACATTCTTACAATGAAATCATTCACAGTTTCACAGCTTATGGGCATAATTATCAGAATAAACATATATATTTCAAGATGCTAGAGGAAAAAGACTTATCAGAAATAACACCAGGGGTTAAGAAACTACTGAGAGGGGTGCTCGTTTCCACACAACCGTAGGCTTAGCGACTGCCAGTGGATTTACCACTATCCACCCCCGAGCTGAGACCATGATGCTGTGAGACTGCGTCTCTGTTTGCCAGTGACCAGGAGAGAAGGTTACTCTCCTTCCTCTCTGCTATCACTCACTCTGTGTATTTCCAGAGTTCTCTTCCTCCCCTCGCGTCTGCCCCCAATTGCTTCTACCACATGCCTTATCCTCTTGCAAGGTTGCATGTGGTGTGATTTCCCTCGCACTGGTCAGTCATGAGGGCTCTACGGATGGGTGGCTTACCTCCCCATCCCTCATTAATTCCTAAGGAGCCATGAAACTTCCAGCCTGTGAGACATTTAATTTGGGGCCAGTGAGCCTCTTTTGGTTCTCCGGGCCAGTGAAGTCCAAATACGGTATTAATTCTCGGTGGAAGTTAACGCCACTTTTCTAGGTGCCTTCCACTGCCATCGTGGTCTCTTTTTCTGCACATCCCCTCTCAGCAGTCCTGCAATATAAATTCATAATGTTATTCACATTCATTGACCTTTTCCATAAGGTCCATTCACATCACATATTCACATTCATGAGTTTGCCACGATTCTGGCTAGTCCAGTTATTTTTACAAATTGGGGGAAACAGGGTGTTACAATTATCTATATGTCATAGTAGACATATTCAACAATATGTGTATTCTAATGCCATGAAATAAACAAGTCATAGTTGAATAGACAATGTATATGTTCTTAGCTAATGTATGGGTTCATTTGGGACTCCCTACATCTATAATATCAAATCGAGACTCTTGATTTTTAGGAAAGTTTTGGTCTTATTTATGGGAGATAATGAACACTAAATTGAAGAAGAGAAAAACTTTTCATCTGCAGAAAGATGGAAAAATAGAGGTGGTGAATAGAAAAATGGTACATCTACTTCGAGGATACTGGAACAAACATCTTAAATTATGGGATGAACAATTACCTTATATACAACATGCATACAATCATTACATGCATTCATCTACTCAGAAAATTCATTTTCAAGTATGTTTGGGGTACTTTCCCAAGACACCTATGGAATTTGTTTCTAGATAAGTAGGTAAAGAATATGGAAAGGATGATATAGATAAAGCTAAAAGGTTCATTCAAAAGATTCAACAGGTACATCAAGAAGTACAGGAACAATTGGAGAAGAGCCAATCCAAGTACAATGAAAGGCATGAAAAACATCAGATTGATCATCAATTTGAAGTCGATGATAAAGTATGGTTACATATCAAAAAGATATGGATTGAAAGGAGAAGGTAAAACGTTAATACCAATCCGATATGGTACATTCAAATTCTTGAAAAATATTGGTACCGATGTATTTTGTTTAGATATACTAGCCTACATGCAAATTATTCAATGGTAAATGTTAATAATTTGATGCTTTATGAGCCTCCTATGATTATGGATGAATATGAAAGTATTCAGGTTCCAGTAGTTGATGATTTTTCTCCAGAATATTTGGGTGAGCTACATGAATATGTCATTCTCAATAGAATAATTAGAGATTCGCAGTGAGGTGATGTGGAATATATTCAAGTTGTCCTTAAAGGGGTAAAACCAATTAAATAAAAATGGATGGATATATGAAGGGTGAGGGAACTCTACCCTCACTTATTTTTTGAGTAATAAAAAAAATTGGTGGTCCAAAATTCTTCCAATGGGGAGGAATGATCCAAAAGGATCCGAGAATGCTCAAAAAGGTCTATAAAGATTCATAACATCCACGTAGGTCCAAAATGGTTCAGTAATTCTCAAATTTAAACTATCCCAAATTCTCTCAAATACACCATAAATTCATATATCTCGGCGATATCTTTCCAACAACGAAAATTTTGTATCAAACGGAGCTTGTATGCAAAGGTTATGAATGGTAAAAGTTCGATACAAACATGGAAAAAAGTCAAAGGTCAAGTCAAAGGGTGACATCAACATGATAGGTGATGATGTCAAAATGGTGACACATGTCACCACTGCAAGGGTGACATGTGGCACATGATTATTGGAAACTAATTGAGAAAGGTACAACATAAGTGGTTCAATCACAGACTGACAAGTGGCATACAAGTGGTCCACTCCTATGATGACACATGGAAAGGATGAGCCAATGAGATTACACCACATGGAGACCTCCCATTTGTCTATAATGACATGGTTTTATTAAATGTTATAGAGTTGATAGGGGTTGAATCCATGCCCTCTGCAACCTCCCAAATATGTACACCAAGCTCTATCACCAATACTCCATGCCTTTGTTACTTAACATCATATGGTTTCAAAACTATTTAAATTTGTATTAAAGTTTGATTGGGTGGAAAAAGGGTCAAGGGTCTAGTCCCTCGACCCTAGTCCATGGTTCATTAGATGCCATATAACCAACAACTATTATCATGTGGGGGTTGCAACATATATGTTTTTTTTAACATATAGTTTTAACCATATGACAAACTTCTCAACAAAAAGAACGAGAATATATGGTATTCGTTGGGGCTTAAACCCCCAACATACTATATATTAACCCCATGAGTTATCCAACAAGCTATACATATGGATTTTTAAAACAAACTGTCTACCATATAGTTAAATCATGCCATGAAATTCAAGTAGTGGTTAGGGGCCCATGCCCTATTTAATGGACGGACAAACTGATGGTTGAAGAAACTAATGAATGTATAGTTTATTCTCATAAATCATGCTCTATGGTACCTAATTTGTGAGGCTACACCATAAAGCATGCCAAATGGTACTTTGAAGGAATTTCAAGAATTTTATACTCATTTTGCATGATTTTTCCATGAATCCAATGATGCACTATGTTTCTGCATTTGAACAACATATAAAATGTTGATTGTAAAATACAAGTATTTGAAAATTAAGAAAGAAGGTATCTATTGGAATAATACACAGAGTGGTAGTCCAAATTTGGTGAACTCTGCTGTTTTCCAACTTGGGTATGTGATTTCATTATTCTTGTTCATTTCAAGCTCAATTATTTTGCAAGTCATTTTATCATTAAAGTGGATTTGGTTAGATAAGTTATTCACATGTAATTTTCATACAATCAAGCAATCATTTTATTTCAAAGATCAAGTAGATGTTTTCATGTATTAAAATATTAATAAGCATCTAAGGATTTTTCGGATCGATAGTCAAACGAAAATGATGAATATATATAAATTCAATTATATTTGAGTAAAACATGGGACAACAATAGATGTATAAATTCGTTAAAATGTGAGATTGTTTTAAGGTCAATCAACACATAAAAACCATTTTATATAATTATTCAAGTTTTGAACTTTCCAATGAGCTCTTGTTTTCTCTATTTGGCCATCGAAAACTCGTGTTATGGACTATGGAAAAATCCATGTCTAATATCCAAGAAAATCATGCCTCCTCTTTTCTCATTTTTTTGGCATTTTTGTTGTCAATTTGGAAAAACAAAATTATTTCATCATGTTTATCACACTTCTATTTTTCCGACGAGCCATTTCTTTCTCAATTTTCCACTTAAAAATCAAGATATGGCTCTCGAAAACAAGTGCTCAACAACCGTTGATATTCCCTCTACGTAAATCTTGATCATTGATCTTACATGTTTAATGTTTTATATCACATGCATTGTGGAAGGTGATTGCAATGGGTTTAAAATGTTTTTCCTCCCATGATAATTTGTGTGTGTAGTTATGGGAGGTATGGAATGTTAAGAGGAATTAATGTTTTGTTCATACCTGAATATAGAAAATAAAAAAATAAAAATAAATAAAAATACTTGTACTTGTAAATAATGTTAGAAAAAATAACAAAAATTCAAGAAATAATCAAAATAAAAAAATAATCCAAAATTTTGAAAATTTGATATTTGAAAATCTTGATGGTCGGGCTCTGAACCATGGTATATACACGATGGTCAAAACCATGATATGGTAAAGATCCATTATGAAAACCCGATGAGGTGAAATCCAATGAAGTAAAATTTAATGGAGAAAAAACCGATGGCATAAAGTTTGATGGTTTCAGGCTCCGATGGTCAGGGAATTCAAAACGTCATACACAAGTTGTACATGTAAAATTCTTGATGAGGTGAAAGATGATGATGAGAAACTCGATTGATAAAACCCAAATGTGTGAAAATTCGATGGTATCAAGCCCTATGGTTGTGATTAGGGATCCCAGGAAAATTAAAATGTTGGTCCTAATGTGTATCTCGATGGTAAAAATCTTGATGGGAAATTCCCCGATGGGTAATAATATTTGTCCTAAAATTAAAATGTCAACCCTAATATGAATCACGATGGTGAATTCCATGATGGGTAAATTCTCAGTGAGTATTAATCTTTTTCTAATGTGAATCCCAATGTCTAATGGCCAGATGAGTTAAACCAAGAATAAAATATAAATAAAAAATAGATAAAATATAAATATAAATATAAATAAAATATAAATATGAATAATTTAAAAAATCAAATAATAAAAAATATATCGAAAAAAAAAAAAACATAATAAAATACAAACTTTGGGATTTCATGAAAATTGCATGATGTGTAAAGTTGGGTTGGGAAATTTACCATGAATAACATAAAAAAATAATAATAATAAAAATAAAATACAGATTTGGAATAGAAATAAAAAAAAAAAATGTACATGCTGATATAGACAAAAGAAAATACGGATGCGTAAAATGAGGTTGATTAAAGGAAATTCATATCTTGATCAAGGTTCTCATTATGAAACAAGGTTCCAACTATAGATCAAGGTTCTGACAGTGGATCAAGGTTTCGACAGTGGATCAAGGTTCCACACCTAGAAATCCTAGAAATATAAATGACATATTATGAGAATTTCATAAGTAAAGACTAAAATTAATGTAAAATTAAATAAAAATCTCCGAGCCATATATTGAAAATTCAATGATTGCTAGGCCAAATGATATTGAACTCCTAAAAAATAAAAAAAATAGAATTACAATTGAAATCAGGGTTCTAGGTAAGATAAGTGGGATGAAAAAGATGGGTAATGTGACTTCAAGGTTCCATCAATGGAGGTCATGATCCCATATTTGGAATCCATATTGGAAATAACAATACTTGTATGATGAAAAATTCAGATGTCCATATTCTGAATGTTGGAGTCAATGATGATCAAAATCTCTATGAGTTTGGTCAGGATAAATAAGATTAAGGGTTTCTTATAGTCATGCATTTAAAATTTGAAGTGGGAAGATAAATAAATTTGGGGTTTCCCAAGGAAAAAATTGATGTTTGCATGGTTTGGAAAAGAGTTCCAAAGATGATATAGTGTGTAGAAACTTGAGTTTCATCTCTCGTGTTTTCATTTTATTCTTCCACCTGATTCTTGGCACAATTTGAGTCAATGGAATGCTACGAAGGTTTGATAAACAAGGAGAAACTATGTATTATAGAGGTCATCCTAGGATACTCAGACTTGACCTTAGAATGCCTTATTATCATGATCACACTTGTAAAACCAACCTTGAATTCCTTTTCTCATCCATACCATATATTGATATCTTCTTGTTTTGACTCAACTTTGGTAACTCTTCGATCAACTTTGAGAAAAAATGTGCCTTCATGAACACCACTTCAAACCAAGGAACAAGATAAGGCATGAAGTCATCATAGAAAAAGAAAATTTTAAATATCAATCAAACATTAGATAAAAAGAGTCAATAAACATGATCAATGGGTAGAAGAGTTAAACAATATTATTTACAAGGAGCATGTCAACAGATAGGAGCATTGAAGAATATAACAAATATACAACAACAAAGATATATTGAGCAATGAAAACCTCCTTAAAATAAACAATCTGAACCCCTAACCCCCTAGCTAGTCAAAGGATATATAATAGACTCATAATAGTTATATTAGGAGTTTTGTGGGGGGAGGGGGGGGGGCTTTCCTTTTACTTATAGAATACAAATTAAAGGGGGGATGTTGTGGATACAACACCATCTTAAAATATTTTTTTTATGTTAGTTTATATTTCTATTATGTAACTTTATATTGTGCAAATCCAGTGATTTCTATAGAACTATTACTTAAAATCAATTAATTAATAAGTACGTTTCTATTGTTATGAGAGTTAACTTTTAGGACAATGTTTTTTTTATTTAAAAAATTCATTGACTAGAATTTCCACTTTCCTATTTATTGATATTTAAAAAAATAAAACTAAAATATAACAATGCATTTAAATCTCATTGAAAGGTTGTCGGGCAATTAATCTAGAGGGTTATTACATTCCAAATAGAGGACATTCTAATTGGGATTCCTCAATGGGATTAACCCCTACTGTTCATTCCCGACATATATTCATGTCAACATCTCTTCTTTTGAGGATACAAGTTTATGCATTCATGAAGTTTGTAGACATCACCACATCCCATCCACAGGTTAGATCCTATCCTTTCTTTTTCACCATTTCAAACCCATCATACTAGCCATTTCCTAATTAGTGGCAAGGTTTGTACAATGTATTTCCAAACTATTGGATCACTATGAATACTCTTAGAGGTTTTCGTATCCACTATTAAATTGTAGTAGGATCAATGTAGTTTTGGGATACCACCAAACTCAATAGCCCCTTATTGGATATTATCCCTTATTAGATGTAACATCCCAACTTTAACCCTTATGAACTATAATGTATTATGTAATTTTAACTTAGGCTGGTGAGCCGGTAAAGTCAAAAAGGGGAAAGAGTGCCTAGGAAATGTAATACTTCATATACATTAATAAAAATACATTATTTGATGCAAGACATACAAGGACAAAACATATAGGGGTTTATGATGCCACGAGAGAGGGGGATAAGTATTTTTATTATTATTTTATTCATCCATGATTAATTTTATGGAAAAAAAAGGGTTACATGAGACTCTTGGGAGGGAGGCCATGTGGCTCTTGTCTTCATGTAATTTAAACATCCCTTGGGGATTGTTTGGGTCTTCTCCATCTTTGTTCCCCTTGTTCTACTTCTTCCTTTTTCCTCACTCATTCGAGCTAATACGTGTGCTCTTGGTTTGAGCATGGATACAAATGAATACATGAGGGTGGATTTGGGTGAAGTTGGGGGTCACTCTTCCCTTGGTTCGTCTTCTTCCCCTTTCTCCCTTGTTCTTCTTCCTCTTAACTCACTATTTCTATTTCGTGTGCTCTTGGGATGGGCATAGAAACGAATGGAAGTAAGAGGAGAGCTATTGTTGAATCGTTGTAATATTTTACTGATCATTCCAAGAGGGAATGGATGCCCATGTGCATAAGCTTGATGGTATCTCAGATAGAAATGTCCACATCTAAGAATCCTTGGAGTTTCCAGTAGGGATATTTCTTGACCAATAACACTAGATCCCTAAAGACAAATGGAACAACCTCATGGATTGCATGGCAGACAAAATTGTTCATTTATTTGGGTTGTGCAGACTGAGGGGGAAAGAGAGCTAGAAATTAGGATTTGTTGTGTGGTTGGGAAACCTAAGAGCTAGTTAGACAAATTCTATTTGTTTTAGATTTGGCCCAGGACCCATTATTATGGATTCATAGCCCTGGCTTGGGGGTGACCTACTATTGAGAGTAAATGAACAACAGTGCCTATGTTTGGGAGGAACATCCTTGGTATACAACCAATTGGTGAATGTTTACTTGAAAGATAAGTGCCCTTTGTGTTTTTTGTATATGTTTACTCTTCCATGTATTCAATTATCTCTAAGATATGTATTTTAATGTGCATGTCTTCTAGTTAATTATTGTGCATGGCACATTGATTACTGATTTGTGATATAGTGGGAATATTGATTAATGCATGTGGTTCTTTCATACTTGTTTTCTGATTAAATGTTGTTAGAATTCAAGATCCGTTCATAGAAGTGAGAATTGGGACTGCAGTGTGCCCTGCCTGTTGGTGGCTAGGTGTGTTGCAGCTTGTTTAAGTGACATAGCCTGGCCTATGGGTGGTTGGGTACATTATAGATTGGTATAAGAGATACTGGTTGAAACACCAGGCCAGAATGGTCCAGATCCATTAGACTAGATCTTATGGTTGAGATCGAGTTAGGACCTTGAAGTCATGACGCTCATGAGGAATGGCATTGCAGATTCTGCGCAGAAGCTAGAGCATATCAGATCCTTAGTAAGGGATTGAAGGATCATGACCTTCCCTTTCAAATTTGGGAACAATTGCCACCGTGGGATCAAGTTTAGATTAGGACCGTTGGATATGTTCAGGAGAAGACAGATCCTTTGTAACCATCGGATCTGGAGAAGGTGCGATTTCGTTAAGCACTAGAGTCCATCGAACTTCATTTCTTCATAAAATGTTAAGTATTTGATGAAAACAAGGTAGAATCCCTAAAGATCCAAAGTCCTAGAGTGAATCTACGATGTAGATCACGGGAAGTAGTACTTGACTGTTGGATTTTTCCAAGGACAAATCTAGGCTATTGGATCAGGAACGGATGAGGAGGTGAGGAACAATGGAGAATATCAGTTCCCAACCATCATATCTATGCATGGGCGAGCGTGAGCCATATATCTCAAGACATTTTGGAGGTTTGACACTCCAAGATAAGTGAGTCCTTAAGTTTCCAGGAAGATGGATGGGCCATGTGATATCTCTGTATTTTTTGCCACGTATCACCCTCCCTGATGCGTAGTTGTTGATGAGACTCTAGAAGTTTGGAGGTTAGACATTTGGGGATAAGGGAGTATGTTGTTGTCAAAACATCTGATGTCCAAATCTTTGGAGCAATGGAGTAAGAATAATCTGAACAACCTCTCTGAGAGTTCACTAGTTCGACATTCGGAGGGAATGTTGTTCGGTATAGGCGGAACCCTTGAATCCCAAAGTTCCAAAATTCCAAAGTGTGTAAGGAATGTCTATCTCAATGTTTGATTAATTTGTGACCATTTATCGCATTGGATCCTCCAGATGGGACCGGACCATCCAGTCGATGAGAGATCAAATATCAACCATCCTATCTGCTAGTAGATTCATTGGAAGGGCTTCCATGAAGCTTAACTCCACGAGAAATCAGAGATTGAAGTCGGATAATAGTCGAAGGCAGTTTCTAGAGGACTTGGTCCCCACGCCAGTCTCATGATAAGGTAAAGGGGTTTCTTAGAGGCGTGAAGGGCATAGAAGTGAATAAGACCTTAGAAATCATGTTCGAATGAGGTGTTGTGTAGAGAATAAAGAGAAAAGCGCTAGAGGAAGTTGCTAAAGAATTAATAAGCATGTGGTTTCAAGCCATGGTCACATGGAAATTGGATTGAAGGAAGTGCCTATGCATAATTTGGATTATGTACCATTTTAAAGGCGGTTATGGAATTTTTTGACAGAATCATGTTGCAAAATAAGAGAAAAAGGATTGAAAGTGGTTTTTTTCAAGAAGCTGTAACTTTCAACGCAAATATCGAATTGGGGGAAAGATTGAAATTGTTTGGAAGTTGATCCAGAGGAGAATGACATGGAGTCATTATATTTTGGATAATTGTTATAATTGATATAATTTTCTTCATAATTTAAATAGAAAAGGTACCTGTAAATTTAATTGACAATTTTTGTATGATATGTATAATTCTAACCAGATGATTTATTGCAGATTTTAGCAGGATTAGAGGTACAATCAGATCAATTCCAGTCTAGCATAAGATGTTAGGGTCATGGGAGCATGATAGAGTTACAGGAGTTTGTTACACATTATTTTCGTCATCCCTATGATCGTTAATGATGTAAACCTATATGTTGCCTTCGAAGGGGTCAGTGGCCTGAGTTCCTGAAGAAGGAAGGGAGAAGAACTTTTCCTGAGAAAAGAAGTTGCATTTTCCTTTGTAAAAACCCTATAAAAAAGGAAGTTTGTAGGCTTCATTATAGATACGGTGCGAGAATGCCTGATTCTTGGAGCTTGCATCATAGCTAGGTCGCGAGGAGTTTGCAGTTTGCTCTATAGGCAGGGTGCAAGAATGCTTACACGTGGGAAAAACAAGCGTTTTATCGAATCTTCTAGAAGGAGAAGCTTCTATGGTGAGGTGGAATCTGAATGGTTTGGATCTTACTCACTTTCATGATTTAGTGGGACCATCCTAACCTCCTCACCATATCCTCTTCATCTTATAAAAGGAGAGGAGCTCTCATGGAGAAAGTTAGTTGTTTTTGCCTTTGGATTGTTAGCTTGGTTAGAGTGGCTTTGAGATTTGCTTTGTCAAGATAGATTGTGAGTAACTATCAGATCCATGGTCTCAAAATCCTTGGAGAAAGAAGTGTGTGGGGAATGAAGGACAGTTGGAAGGGACCTTACAACATCAATGCCATGGTTGTAATCTCTCTTTCACTTTTAATATGATACAATAATATGATTCTTTCCTATAAAGCTTGTTGTGTTTTATTGTATGATTCCTTGATCACATACATAGGTTTATATTTAGTTTATGCTATTACTATCATATTGGCTAGTTGCGTTCTTTTTCAGGTTCATCATTGTATGAGCATTGGAACAGAGCTAGGATGGCGATGGCAAGAAGAAGCGATGTTTAAACAGTATGTCACCTATCCCTCTTTA
>SNQJ01S0008329.1:164415-192078 GCA_010110895.2 Picea sitchensis | reverse complement strand
CAACTGTCCTTCGTTCCCCACACACTTTCACTCCAAGAATTCTGAGAGCACAGATCTAATAATATTCACAATCTATCTTGACAAGGCAAATCTCAAATCCACTCTAACCAAGTTAACAATCTCAAAAGCTCCAAAGCTGACCAAAGCTAGAAGCTCAAGAACCCCTTCTCCATGAGAGCTCCTCTCCTTTTATAAGTTGAAGAGGATAAGGCGAGGAGGTTAGGATGATCCCACTAAATCATGAAAGCGAGTAAGATCCAAACCATTCGGATGCCACCTCATCATGTATGTTTCTCCTTCTAGAAGATTCGAGAAAACGCTTGTTTTTCCCACGTGTAGACATTATTGCACCCTACCTATAGAGAAACCTGTGAAAATATCGCACCCTATCTATGGTTCAACCTACGAGAATAAGGCATTCTCGCACCCTAATACATAGGCAGCCTGCAAACTTCCTTTTTTATAAGGTTTTTACACAGGAAAATGCAACTTTTTTTCTCAGAAAAAGTTATTCTCCCTTCTCTCTTCAAGAACTTAGGCCATTGACCCCTATGAAGGCAACATATAGGTTTAAATCATTAACAGTCATAGGGATAACAAAAATAATGTGTAACACCTCCCTTATCGACGTGGCACCCCATCCGAGGGAATTTCAAGCACATGTTATCCTCTTCAAGCTTGTGTAAAAATAAAGAGGCACTCGCCAGAAATGGTGGGGGAAAAAATTGGGAAAGAAATATGTCTAAACCTATATTCCATGGAAGAGTCACTTTTGAACATGACACCCTTTCACTCAGCTTGTGTCTAGGTTGGAAAATCCACTTATCTCTTGATCATACTCATTTATAAGATTAAAAATCGGTATGTGATCCCAATTGTTGAGTTAGTTTTTCCAAGATAGTTGTTGTGTCATCAATATGTTCAAAGAGATGTCCAACCCGAAAAGCCTTCTATTGCATTGGCCATTTCTGCAATCCTTAAAGTCTTCCATTGCGTCAACCATCCCTGAGTCAGTCCTGAATCACTTGTTACTTTGATCTACTTCAAATCTTGTTACCTGTTTCATGTCATTGATGGGGGATACATTAAGGCCTTCCTGTGACGAGTCTTTTCCTGTCGACTTCAACTCATTATCTAGGAATTAGACTTAGAAACTAATTGGTACCTTGGAAATTGCATGCCTCAATGGAAGGTTTCCTCACTTTCGATGATGGGTTTTCATTATTGACCTCTGATCGGGAGATTTCGTCGAGTGTTCGACTTCAAATCATTAATTCTCATTCATTGGATTGTACTAGTGTACCTTGGGAGTCATCGACATTAATGGTGATTTCCCTCGCACTTGTTAACGGTATTCATTAATGACCAGTAATCAAGTGGTTTCTACCATGTTCGACTTCGACACATGTATTCGCATGGTTAGATTCATACCATAGAGTGGTGGAGATGAAGGCCCTGGATATTTTCTGGCAGATTCAAGTTGCATTGGAGTATATTCATTTTTTACTATTGCATAGATCCACATTGTATGTCTCATGGCTATATTCAAATTTGAGTCTTTAACACATAGATCCACAGTGTATTTTTGGTGGCTATGTTCAGATTTGAGTCATAATGGCATGGATCCACAATGTATGTTTGGTGGCCATGACCTGTATTACTTGACATGGATCTTCACATGTCGACATTTATGCTCTGAGTCACTTGTATTCTGAGTATGGGAATGCCTACCTCAGTGATGATATATTATTGTACTCTATTTCCTTGTTTGTTAGCAGGTTTTCGATCCACTGTTCCTAGTTCCCTACACACACTCGACAAAGTATTTAAGCTATTACTTTGTTCTAACTTCATACTTTGGGGGGCTCTCTGTTACACATTGTTTTCATCGTCCCTATGACCATTAATGATGTAAACCTATATGTTTCCTTCAGAGGGGTCAGTGGCCTGAGTTCCTGAAGAAGGAAGGGAGAAGAACTTTTCATGAGAAAGGAAGTTTTAGTTTCCTTTGTAAAAACCATATAAAAAAGGAAGTTCGTAGGCTGCATTATAGCTAGGGTGCGAGAATTCCTAATTCTCAAAGGTTGCATCATAGATAGGTTGCGAGGATTTCGCAATATGCTCTATAGGCAGGGTGCGAGAATGCTTACATGTGGGAAAAATGAGCATTTTCTCGAATCTTCTAGAAGGAGAAACTTCCATGGTGAGGTGGAATCTGAATGGTTTGGATCTTACTCACTTTCATGATTTAGTGGGATCATACTAACCTCCTCACCTTATCCTCTTCATATTATAAAAAGAGAGGAGCTCTCATGGAGAAAGTTAGTTGTTTTTTCCTTGGGATTGTTAGTTTGGTTAGAGTGGCTTTGAGATTTGCTTTGTCAAGATAGATTGTGAGTAGCTATCAGATCCATGGTCTCAAAATCCTTGGAGAAAGAAGTGTGTGGGGAATGAAGTATAGTTGGAAGGGACCTTATGACATAAAGGCCATGGTTCTAATATCTCTTTCACATTTAATATGATAAAGTAATATGATTCTTTCCTATAAAGCTTGTTGTGTTTTATTGTATGATTCCTTGATCACATACATAGGCTTATATTGAGTTTATGCTATTACTATCACTTTGGTTGGTTGCATTCTTTTGCAGGTTCATCATTGTATGAGCGTTGGAACGGAGCTAGGATGGCGATGGAGAGAAGAAGTGGCGTTTAAACAATATGTCACCTATCCCTCTTTAGTTAGTAAATTTAATATCTAACACTTAAGGAAAGAATCATGTTCTAGTGTGTTTTGTTCTAGATATAGGTGGTTCTAGGGAGATCAGTTAGTGTCTTCACCTACCGATTTATCCGATAACAGAGTTGGATGAGGGAATCAAGAGCTACAAAGAAATTAATGAAAAGGGTATAAATAACTCAAGAATGGTGGAACAAAAGTATTAGTCAACAACCTTGGAATCTGAATAAACTGTAGGTACAAAAAAAGTAAGAGTCCTCATATAGGATATGAATCTAGCAGGTTAAATATGTGATGGATGGGAATAAAAGGAAAAGTTAGGCTCCATATTCTTGAAGGTAGAGATCTATAGAGAGTTGCAATCTTGATGTGGAAGAAAACAAAGAGCTTAAGAGGTGGTGTGTGAATTAATATCTATGTGTCAGGCACAGGAGTTCCAGGGAAGGATTTGTTAGATATGACTTATATACTTTTATAAAAGTACTCAGTGAAATAAATCCACTTATCATATCAAAGCTCATAGTGGGAACATGATGCCAATGCAGATAAATTGGAATTCTCTCTCACTTTAAAAGTTTCATTTAATGAAAATGGACTTCCATTGGGGAACGATTTTAACTGGGAAAGAATGGTCAGGTGGAACGTGGCTGGAAAGTATTTAGACCAGGGAACCATAGTGCAGATGAGAAGAATGGAAGTAGAAAAGGAAGCAAGGATTTGAAGGATTTCAAGAAAAACTATCTACAACATAAATAAATAAATAAGTGAATTAAAACATAAATGCACTAGAGTGCATGAGGAATAAAATGAAGTTAAAATTCATATGAATTAGTAGGCATGCTGACAAAAAATGCTTGGTGCATATGGATGTGTAATTGCACATGCTTGGATATGCATATAACATGCTCGTGAACTTAGAATGGTCTATTATTGTGAAATAATGTTTGAGTATGACTAATGATGGATTATGTATTCTAGAAAAATGATATAGCATGGTTAGGGATGTGGATGTTGTTTTCTAGGTGAGGACCCATGAGGGTGGCAAGAATGGTGATCAAAATGATGAAGGAGGAAGTCTGTGAGATTCTACAAATATCCGTTGGTCAGATAGAAACAAGTAGGTTGATAAAAACCAGGAAGGTATGCATTTAGTTTCTATTGATGCATACATGTTGAAGGGGATTGTGGTAAGAATTCCCTTAGTTAATTTTCAATATTTAAATTGATATGTAATGGACAAAGGCTTAGAGTATGTAAATGTTGTCGATAGTAGAATGCATTTAGATAAAGTGTTAGTTTCATATTATGTTATGTTTGGTTATGAGATCATAATTGAGTTAATTCATGAGACATACTCCTTCTATAACAATGAATATCCATAGTGATAGTCATGTGTGAGACCATAATATAGTTGGATATGGAAGGGCTATAACACTATGTCAGTGCTCAATGGTATCTACTATATATCTGATGTTTGGACTGCAACCTCTTTTCCAACATTGAAGAGGACTTAAGGATTTTATTCTTGGTGTTGTATTTGGGTGGAAAAGGAAGGTATGCAAATGGTTAGGAAAGCAGTAGGAAGTGTGTGAATGATGTGTTGAGTCATTGTCCATACCTTCCAACTCATCATGGTGGAATGCATGACAGTTATGTGGTATTATGTAGTCAATGCATGGATGCATTGTGTAGTTTTGACCATGGGTATTGGCACATTGATTGCTATTTTATTTAGTAATTAATTGTTTCATTATGAAAATCCTATGGTGCCAAAAATGCATAATGATGGATAGATGCATTATATTTAATATGAATACTAGTTGAAGGTGATTGTATTGTTGTTGGTACAATTCCAAGATCAATTTTTGGATCTATTAAAAATGTTACAAGTGATATTACAGGAATTATTGAATGCAATGGGGTGAATGCATGTATATATTATATAACATAGAAATGATTATGCTAACAACTGAAATGATGTGAGTATTGCTAACTCATGAAGTTGAAAACACTTCAGGAACTATTAGATATTACAACAAGAAAGTTGCAGGTTAAAGAAGCTACATAATGATAAATTACAAGAAATATTTGTTGAGGGGACTAAAAATATTTATGGATAGAAGAAAGAAAATATTGGTTGATAATACATGTGTATGTAATGATGAGTTCATTCCAATTGATAGTTGGATTAATAGAAGTGATTGAATTGTATTTGTAAACAATTCTGAGATCACTTTGTGAATTTGTTTTGAATTGTTAGCATGAAAATATATATATCTTGTATGGGATATACTGACAGTTTGTTTGGATGAATGTAAATTGAGGAAGTTGCAGGTAGAGTGGTATGATATATAGAATAAATGTAAAACCATAAAGAAGGCCAATGCCTATTCCTGCAAGAACCAATTATTATGAACATAAGCACATATCTGGAAATTTTATTTTTCCTATATAAAATAATTTTGGGAATTATAATTTAATAAATTACTGACGAATTGTTTTTGGTGAAAGTAGTTAGAGAAAATTGCAAGTAGGATGGTATTGAATATGGCGGGGATGTAAGACCATAGTGAAGACCGATATATACAATTGCAGAGCCAAACATTATGAGAAGAAAGCTCATGCTTGTAAAAAACAAATTCATGTATAAAACATATTTCACATTTATGATTGAAATTATTATTACAATATCTCATGATGATTGTATTTTTATAATACATATGAGATTTTGTCTATTGAAGTTGGAATATTGAGAAAAAGAAAACCAAAAGGAAAACAAGCTCAATGACAAAGGCATGGAAGGAAGGAAGTCTAATGGACTTGTTGCAGCTAGAGTTCTAGAGGCCACAACTCCGAAAAATCCTGGTTGAGTACTGGAGCCCTAAAGAGAAGTGGAATAACCTGAGGGACTGGATGGCAGAGAAAGGGGTTTATTTCTTTGGGTTTTGCAGGGATGAGAGGGAAGGAGATCATGTTGATTGGAACTGTTGCGAAAAATATAAATTTGAAGATCATTATAAATCGTTTTGGGTCGGAAATCCTATGTATACATGTTTAATTTTAGGCAAGAGTGCCTATGTATATCAGAGTTGGTTGGAATGGAAACATGGATTAAGGCCAAAGATCCTAGATTTGTAATGTTACTAACATTGGAATGGTGTTATGCACTGAGGATAGTTCCAAAATAAGGGGAGGGGGGTGTAACATCCCAGTTTTAACCCTGATGAACTATAATGTATTATGTAATTTTGACTTAGGATGGTGAGATGGTAAAGTAAAAAGGGGGCCAGAATGCCTAGGAAATGTAATACTTCATATACATTAATAAAAATACATTGTTGGTTGCAAGACGAAAAAGAAAAAAAGAGATAGGGAGCTATCATTCCACGAGAGAGGGGGCTTGAGGGGATAAGTCTTTTTATTATAATTTTATTCACCCATGATTGATTTTATGGAAAAAAAAGGGCTTACATGAGCTTCTTGGGAGGGAGGCCATCTGGCTATTGTCTTGATGTAATTTAAAAATCCCTTGGGGATTGTTTGGGTCGTATTCGTCTTTCTTCCCCTTGTTCTACTACTTCATTTTCCCTCACTCATTCAATCTAATTCGTCTGCTCTTGGTATAAGCATGGATACAAATGGTTGCATGAGGGTGGATTTGGGTGAATTTGGGGTTCGCTCTTCCCCAGGTTCATCTTCTTCCCCTTGCTCCCTTGTTCTTCTTCCTCTTCACTCACTATTGCTAGTTCGTGTGCTCTTGGGATGAGCATGGAAACAAATTGAAGGAAGAGGAGAGACATTGTTGAATGGATTTAATATTTCACTCACCATTCTAGGAGGGAATGTATGCTAGTGTGCATGAGCTTGATTGCAATTCGGATAAAATTGTGCATAACCGAGAATCCTTGGAGTTTCCAGTAGGGATATTTCCTAACCAATAGCACTGGATCCTTGAAGAGAAATGGAACAACCTAAGGGATTGAATGGAAGAGAAAGGTGTTCATTTATTTGGGTTGTGAATGATGAGGGGGAAAGAGATATGTAAATTAGGATTTGTTGTGTGGTTGGGAAGCCTAAGAGCTAGTTAGACAACTGTTGTGTGTTTTAGATTTAGTCAAGGACCCGTTCTTGTGGATTCATAGCCCTAGCTCGGGGGTGACCTTCTATTCAGAGTAAATGAACAACAATGTCTATAGTTGGGAGGAACTTCCTTGGTCTACAACTAGTTGGTGAATGTTTACTTGAAATATAAGTTCTCTCTATGTTTTTTGTATATGTTTATTCCACTATGTATTTAATTATCTATAAAATATGTATTTTAATGTGCCTATTTGTTAGTTATTTTTTTTGCATGGAACATTGTTTACTGTTTTTTGTTGTAGCAGGGATCTTGATTAATGCATATGGTTATTTCATGTTTTTTTTTCAGACTAAATGTTTTTAGAATTTGAGATTTGTTTAGAGTACCGAGTCTTGGGACTGCAGCGTGCCCTGCCTGCTGGTGGCTAGGTGTGTTGCAGCCTATTTAAGTGGCATATCCCGACCTATGGGTGGATGGGTACATTACACCACCTAAATCAATAGCCCCTTATTGGATATTATCCTAAGTAAGCCCTTGGCCATTAGCGCCTTCCAAAAATATTAGATATTATTAAGCGCCCAATTCTCTAAATATGTTGTCTAAAGTTGAAATTCATTTTCATATAACCAGATGGATAACCTCACTCTCTTTTTTACCCGACCTTTGGAATCTAAAACTAATATTCTTATTTTTTTCCAAAGCCTCTTTGGGAACAAAATACAAGCCATTGTACAAAAATGGAATTTTCGTCAATATCAACTTGACTAGGATAAGCTCCCCTCCCTTGTATAACCACATATTAAATCATAATTCAATTCCCATTTCTACTTTGTCTATTAACCACTTACAAGCATCGATCACATAATAAGTGGGATTCATATAGAAAACCAAATATTTAAACCCTACTTGGAAGTCAATCTATTGGAAAGGAAGTAACTATATCATAATTCTAACTTGGTCATCATGGACCCCATTAAATAAAACATATGATTTCTACACATTGACCCTCATCCCAGTTGCTATATAATATATATATAATATTTGTTCTAAGTTACTTTCATTTATTATTGATCCATCACAAAATAATAACACATTATGAATAAAAATAAAATATGTGAAATATAAATATCTTCCCAACCTTATACATTTAAGATATCTACATCTTCTTACCTTTGGTAAAACTCTATACTCAAACATCTTAAGGGTTTGTGAATATTTGAATCTAGGCCATTTATTAGGACTACAAAAGACATTGAGTTCAAACATATCATTATCCAATTTATAAAGTGAGCTCAAAATCCATTGTGAATCAACATGACCCTAAAATACATATTGCTTTCCAATAATACTTTTATCACCTAGAAATCACTCATATAAATATACAAGTGATCACGAGAAGAATCATCAATACAACATAACAAGGTGTTATTCCATGGAAATAATACACCACCCTCACAAGAGAAACACAAATATAGAAACTAGGTTTTTAATGCATTAATGTGACATGACAATGTGGTGTTTGCATGATATGGATGGGAATATCCTAGTGTTCCTTTGAAAGATACAAAAATAATCCCAAAGTGAAATCTAAACCACATTCGACGCAATAAATAATAAAACTCCCATCACGAGTACTTGAAGGATGAGGTACCATGCATCATTGAGCTCCATACATATTGAAGGATGGTACTTTAGTGGTTCCATGTCTCTTTAATGCATGGAGAACCACAATCCAAGGTGCACCATTCACACTTGGAACTAGATTTAATGGAGCTGGAAGTTTGGATATAAATAAGAGTCATGGAGAAACATTCAAATAAGAGAACACCAAGCAAGGTTATTCCATGTAAATTGTAACATCCCTCTCTTGTGCACACTGAGTGGACTTATTCTTTGAGGACACTTGCGTGCAAGTGATCTGGTTCTTTATATGATTGGTTCATTTGATTATGATTATGAGATATTGTGGATTCGATCATATGTTAATTTTTTTGTATCTACATCGACATGTGAAATTGATTGGGTTCACCTAAGTGTGTAGGACTCTAGATGTTGAGGATGTCGAGGCATCGATGAAACCCCTTGGACTCCAGATCGAGTTAGGGAGTGGAATGTTAGGGTTTAAATTTTGTTGATGTGACATATGTACATATGATTAGATATTATGATGTTGATTGTTATTGTTGACATGATTAGTTGATGGATGCAGGTTGACGATAGCTTTCCGACCAGAATCACATTTGGAGTAAAGGGGTCATGCATGATAACCAAGGACATTGAGGGAGAGGTGTGACAACGACCCTGCCACGGCCTACTAACACTCTCACCGTGGCGCGAACTGTAGGTTAACAATTACCTAGTTCTAGAAGACCCACGATGTCATGAGGGAAGACTATGACAGTCGCTCATGATGATTCTAAAGGGCACACAATAAGGTAGGGTCCTTATTCTTTAGAGGCCCATAGTCTCCCACAAGATCACCTAGCAGAGTATCGAATCCAAGGGTTTGACGTCTACCAAATTCAATCAAGAGGTGAGTGGCACCCTTGGAGAACATAGTGCATGTAACATACCCAACCACCCATAGGTTAGGGTATGCTACCTTCAAGCCCACCCTTGGACTTCATACTCTTACTAGTACCTTCTTTCTTTAATAAGGATGCAAAGATAAAATATTTAATGACATGCACAACAATATCCAACAAGCATGCATAATCTAAGATTTAGTTAAATGATAATTAAAATACACAGCAGAATACATTCATACACAGATAATAATATCACAACAAAGAGCACTTATCTTTATAAAAAGGAGACACCAACTGGCTTCAAACCAAGGACCTTCCACCCAACCGTAGACACCCCTGCTCCAAATCTCAACAACAGTTTCAACCCCGAGCCAACGCTACGAATCCACAAGGATGGTTCTAGAGTGTACTTGGGTTCCCAAACCAGTCATCTCTCAAGCTCTCACATGTTTCCAAACACCCACAACAATCCAAATACCCAAATCTCTTCCACCCAACCTGTACCACCCAAGAGAATGGACCTCCACCCTTCTAATGTAGGAGCATCATACAAAGCCAAATCACGCACCTAGCCAAAGGAACAGTTGAATGCGCGAATGAAAAAGGACACGTTTTTATGAAAACATTTTGAATTTTGAAATCTGAAGCATTAATGTAATATCTAGGAGAAGTGTACTTACATTTATGTCTTGGAGATATGAATAGATCTGGAGAAATTACTCTCATATGTCGGATGTAATAGACATTTAATTCTATTAATGTAAAGTAGGTAGATTTAGTTTAATAGATTAGACAGTTTAGAAGTGTAGGAGGGATAAACGATATAGACACCCTCACCCTTGTATCATAGTAACATTAATATGATCATTCAGAATTCATAAGTTGTTGAGATGTAGCAGAGAGTTGTAGAGAAGAACCCATGTATAGGATCACTTGAGTTAATATATGAGACTTTGACTCAAATTTCATGGTTGTATGATGCTTACTATTTACATTAGTTAAATGGTATGGTTACAGTTGTTTTGTTTCTCTATTATGCATTTATCTCAATGTTGTATTGTGTGTATGATTTCATGTTGAATGTATGAAGTCAGAAAGAAGGGAAGAATGAGTTTCAATTGTTTCTCTCCCTAAGAATTCCTACAAGGAGTGCATTGAACATCTGCAAGGTGTGCATTGACGAGGGTATGAGTTTTATCTCAGAAAGATCAGGAGAGATATCGTTGTTCTCATATCAGCAGAAGTGCAGGTGAGGCACAAAGCCGTGCAAGGTGTGCACAGGCTGGTTGAGGCCTTAGAATTTATCAACTAAGGTAAAGGATGAAGGACTACTATTGAAAAAAGTGCACAGGGTCGAAGACTCAGATAACAAGAGGTTAATTGAAAGTTTTTCGCAAGGAGTGCGAGTAGGATTCCTTTTTGCAGGCTTAAATTTGCAAGCGAGAGCTCATGAGGGATAGTACCTTTGAAGTGTTCAAAGGGAGGTGGAGATTGAAATCATCTTGCAGAAGTGAAGTTTAGGTGGAAGGACGCCAAGTCATTTTGGCCTAAGATCCTTGAGAAGAGTGAATGGATGGAGAGAGGCCTTCGTGAAAGAAGTGCCGAAGTTGCGAGAGTCATTGGATCTTGTAGAGTTGCAAGGTGGTTAGAGGCCTATGAAACCCATCACCTAGGATTCAAAGGTCAATATGAGTCATTGATCTCGTTTCAACCCACGTCGTTGGATCATTTCATGAATTTGGGGTTCGTGAGTTTTGGAGGGCAGACCAAATTCTTGGTTTCACGAAGTCTTGAGTTGTGAGGAGTAGGGAAGGAGATCCAGACCATTGGATCCAAGTCAAGGGAGAACCATTGGATTAGAACCTTCACAGGGTATCGCGTATCGGGGGTTCAGGGGTTGAAAGAATTTATTTTCAACTGCAAAGTCATGAAGTGTTGAGCGTCGAGGGCTCATATGAACACATGGCACATTCGTTAAGTGGGGGCCACATGGTTGACAGGTGGCACAACAACAAGCACCCAGAGGAAGGTGGAAGCGGGTGACAGGTGGAGGACAGATGTTACCTGGGAAGGAGTCAACCCATTGTTGACTTATCACATCTTGAGGATTCGCAAAGGAGAAGCACGAGGGATCAACACTCCAACTCGAAAAGTTGTGAGTTGTGAGGGGTGCTAGAGTTAGGCCCTAGATGATGATCTCNTTCTTGGTTTCACGAAGTCTTGAGTTGTGAGGAGTAGGGAAGGAGATCCAGACCATTGGATCCAAGTCAAGGGAGAACCATTGGATTAGAACCTTCACAGGGTATCGCGTATCGGGGGTTCAGGGGTTGAAAGAATTTATTTTTAACTGCAAAGTCATGAAGTGTTGAGCGTCGAGGGCTCATATGAACACATGGCACATTCGTTAAGTGGGGGCCACATGGTTGACAGGTGGCACAACAACAAGCACCCAGAGGAAGGTGGAAGCGGGTGACAGGTGGAGGACAAATGTTACCTGGGAAGGAGTCAACCCATTGTTGACTTATCACATCTTGAGGATTCGCAAAGGAGAAGCACGAGGGATCAACACTCCAACTCGAAAAGTTGTGAGTTGTGAGGGGTGCTAGAGTTAGGCCCTAGATGATGATCTCTTGTAGAGGCACTAGCGAGGAAGGAGCCATACCTGTATCGCATATCGGGTATGGAAGGTTTGGAGTCGAGGGTCTTTGTCTCACGAACTCGCGATATCGCGAGTCATGAAAGGCACTTGCGCTAAGGCCCGGTTGTGGTCGCATGGAGATGTAAGGTTTTCACCTGGTGTTAAGTTCCGCAGGGAGGACTTTCATGAAGGACTTATGGATTGGATTCGTGAAGTTCCAATAGGGATCCAAGGGAGCTGCTTCAGCTCGAGGAGAATTTAGAACAATCCTATGCGGATCTTGGACAGAGGGTCAGGGGTCTACGTCAAAAGTGGTATCAGATCCTAGAACAAATTCTTTGCTTTCTGTAACAGAGAGAAGGGAGAAAATTTTATAGCCATGCCACCGAGAAGAATATTCAGGCCATTACTTGATCCAACAGTGGAAAAGTAAATGCACAAATTATGTGCCAGACTTGATGCTATGGAGATAGCACAAAGGTGCACAGTTGACGCTAGGGATATTAGCAAAGATGAAAGTGAAAATGAAGATGGAAACGAAGGCGAAGAAGTTGAAGTTGAAGATGATGCAGAAGAATGCCTATTCAAGGTTGTTGCAAGGATAGGTGCCAGAGGAAAAATGGACATTCCAGTGTATGAAGGCAACTTGGATGTTGAAGAACTTCTAGACTGGATTAGAGCTCTAGACAAATACTTCAACTATGAGGATGTCGAGGAAGATAAGAAAGTAAAACATGTTGTTACCAGACTTAAAGGCCATGCAACACTATGGTGGGATGAACTATAGACTGATAGACGCTACAAGGGAAAGAAGAAAATCAAAAGCTCGGATAGAATGGTTGCAAAAATTAAAGCCAAGTTTATACCCAGAGATTATAAAATCACTCTGTTTTGGAGGATGCATAATTTGAGAAAGAAGTTGTTGTCAGTGAAACAGTACATTGAAGAATTCTACAGGATAAAATCAGAGTAGGTCATCGGGAAAGTGATGATGAAAAAGTTTCCAGGTACATGAATGGTCTACGATATGACATTCAAGATGATATGAGAATGATGACCATTCGGACTATGGAAGATGCTTATCAGGTGGATCTGAAAGCTGAAGAGAAGATGAAACGAAAGCAAGGTCAAATATGATGAGGTAGAAGTCAAAGCAGAGGTAAGACAATTGCCTAGGACAGAACTTAGAAACCTAAAGAAGAGGGGAAGAAAACTCAACCTCAATCTGAGAGAGGAGGAAGCTCACAAGGAAGGCAGTATGCTGATAGAAATACTTTTCCTCGAGCCAGAGGAAGAGGAAGAGGTAGAGGAGGTGAAGTGAAATGCTTTGTTTGTGGAAAAATCAGACATAAATCCTATGAGTGTCCAGATAAGAAGAAATAAGGTGGTGAAACTCACATTTCCGAAGTTCAAGGTCGGAATGTTGAGGCAGAAGATGCTAAGGGAAGAAGATCCTTAATGATGAGGAAAGTTCTCTTAAAACCAAAGAAGGAACTAGAGAACTCGGCCCAAAGAAACAGTTTGTTTAGGTCTGCTTGCAAAACTAAGGATAGAGTATGCAAAGTCATAGTGGACAGTGGTAGCACAAACAATCTCGTATCTATAGAGATGGTAGAAAATATGGAGCTGGAGACTGTTGTACATCCAAGCCCATACAGAGTTTCATGGCTACAAAAAGGACATCAGGTAAATGTCACTAAACAGTGTTTAGTCGAATTTAAAATAGGAGGATATAAAGATGAAATATTATGTGATGTCATTCCTATGGATGTTTGTCATCTATTTCTGGGTAGACCGTGGTAATATGACAAAAACGTGGTTCATGAAGGGAGACAGAACACATACACCCTGGAGAAAAATGGTAGGACTCACATGTTGCTGCCAATTAAGGATAAAGAGGTGAAAACATAAATGAGCAACATTGTACTTCTCATGAGTGGGAAGGAACTTCTTGATGAGGTTAAGAAGAAGGAAGACACACAATTTATTGTGGTCAGGAAACCCAAGATTGTTTTGACTAGTACGAGAATAGATGATTTACCAGAAGAAATCCAGGAGTTGCTGGAAGAATTTGCTAATATAGAAGTGGACGAACTACCTTGTTCGTTGCCACCTATCAGGAGTATAATCCATCATATTGATATTATACCTAGGGAGAGTTTACCGAACAAAGCAACGTATAGATTGACGCAACAGGAAAATGAAGAAGTTAAGAGACAGGTCCAAGACTTAATGGATAAAGGATTGATTCGAGAAAGCTTGAGTCCATGCGCTATTCCAACAATGCTCAACCCAAAGAAATATGGAGGCTGGAGAATGTGTACAGACTCAAGGGAAATCAATAAGATTACCATCATATACAGATTTCCATTGCCAAGGATGGACGACTTGATGGATTGCTTGAGTGGAGCAAAGTTTTTTTCAAAGATTGATTTGAAAAGAAGATATCATTAGATTAGAATGAGAGAAGGTGATGAATGGAAGATAACATTCAAGACGAATGAAGGGCTATATGAATGGCTTGTCATGCCATTTGCCTTAACGAATTCACCTAGTACTTTCATGAGATTGATGAACGAAGTCCTGAAGGATTTCACTGGGAAATTCATCATTATATATCTTGATGATATATTAATTTTCAACAAAACTGAAGCAGAGCATTCAAAGCATTTAGTTGCAGTAATGAGAAGATTACATCAAGAGAAATTGTTGATCAATATGAAGAAATCATCATTTATGAGGACAAAACTCATTTATTTGGGTTTTGTTATCTCTACAAATGAACTAAAAATAGATCCAGAAAAGATAGAGTCGATTAAGGATTGGCCATCACCGAAGAGCGCATTTGAAGTATGAAGCTTCCATGGTTTGGATAGCTTCTATAGGAAATTCATACGAAACTTCAGTGGAATTAGTGAACCAATGATGGATACGTGAAGAAAAGACATAAATCTTTCCACTGGACAGTGGAAGCAGAGAAGAGCTTCAATCTGCAGAAGAAGAAGATCACTGAGCAACCAATTCTGGTTTTTCCATATTTCAACAATACATTCTAGGTCAGGTGTGACGCGAGTGGATGCAATTGGAGTGGTATTAAGCCAAGACGATAGGCCAATCATGTACTTCAGTGAAAAAATGAATGAAACAAATATTAAGTACTCCACGTATGACAAAGAATTCTATGCAATCATACAAGCGCTGAAGAAATGGAGACACTATTTGGTTCCCAAGGAGTTTGTTTTGTACAACGATAATCACACTCTGCAATTCGTGACTCAACAGGAGAAGTTGAACCAAAATCATGCTAAATGGGTTTAATTCATGCAAAATTTTACTTTTGTGATTAAGAAGATTTATGGAACTGCTAAGAAAGTTGTTGATGCTTTGAGCAGGAAATGTTTACTTATCCAGGAATTCAGAGTCAAGACTTTGGGTTTTGATAAACTTAAGGAAATGTATAGGGATGATCCAGATTTTAAGGAGGCATATGAGGCATATGAGAATCCAATTCTCAGAGACAGAAACCAATGGACTGAATACATGATCCAGGATGGATTATTATTCATAGGCAATCAACTATGTATTCTGAGATGCTCCATGAGGGAGAATTTGATAAAGGAAAAAAAAAGTGGGGGATTGGCTGAACATTTCGGTCATGACAAGACGTTCTCAAAGTTGAATAGCTCATATTTTTGGCCAGGGATGAGGACAAATGTCAAGAAATTTGTGGACAGGTGAAGAATTTGTCAGCACGCAAAAGGAAAAAGGCAGAACACAGGGTTATACGAACCATTACCCATACCTGAAAGGACATGGTACGCAGTGAGCATGGATTTTATATTGAGACTTTCAAGGACACAAAGAAGATGTGATTCGATCTTTTTGGTAGTTGACATATTTTCAAAGATGGCACATTTCATACCATGTCAGAAAACCAACGACGCAACTCATATCGTGAACCTATTTTTCAAGGAAGTCGTCAGACTTCACGGCTTGCCAAGGAGTATCGTTTCTGATCAAGATACCAAGTTCATGAGACATTTATGGAGGACCTTATGGTAGAAGCTGGGGCAAACTTGTCTTTTAGCTCAACGTATCATCCTCATATGGATGGACAGACAAAGGTCGTAAATAGGAGCTTGGGAGATTTGTTGAGGAGATTAGTGACTGAACACCACAGTCAATGGGATCCCATTCTGCCATAGGCAGAATTCACTTATAATGATTCACTCAATAGAAGCACAGGGCATAGTCCATTCCAGATTGTATATGGAATGCAGCCAAGGGGAGTTTCTGAATTGTAAGATGTAGAACAAGCCGAATTCATGAGTGCTTGTGTGGAGGACTTTGCAGAAGGAATGAAGGAGCTTCACAGTAGAATTAAGGAGCGATTGCAGAATTCAAGTCAAGAATAGAAAGCGGAGAGAAGATCAACACAGGCGAGAACTTCAATTTGAAGTTGGTGATCTTATTCTTGCGCATTTGAGGAAGTAGAAGTTCCCAAGGGGAACATATAACAAACTGAAGATGAAAAAGATTGGACCATGAAAAGTTATAAGGAAATTTGGGGCAAACACATATGAGATTGAATTACCTGATGGGGTCGGAATCTTACCGATATTCAATGTCATGGATTTGTACCCATACATAACTAGAAAAGCAGGAGCATAAGATGAGCAGGAAGAATTCCAATGGATAAAACAAATGCCTGTAACTGAAAAGCCATAGATGGAAGGCATAATTGACAAGAGGATTAGCAGAAAGACCAGGAGAAAGGAGTATTTTGAATACTTGGTCAAGTGGAAAGGACATCCAGTTGAAGATGCCAGTTGGGAGGATGTAGCAGCAATTCAAAAGCATGGACAGACCATGCAAGAGCTCATGAATAGGAGTTCATGAAAATTATCAAGCGAGGGAGTATGATGCAGGAGAAACATATAAAGCCAAAGCACGTGCCTAGCTAGAGGAACAACTGAACGCGCGGATGAAAAAGGACACGTTTTTTATGAAAACGTTTTGAATTTTGAAATCTAAATCATTAATGTAATAGCTAGGAGAAGCGTACTTACATTTATGTCTTGGAGATATGAACAAATCTGGAGAAATTACTCTCATTTGTTGGATGCAATAGGCATTTAAGTTTGTTAATGTAAAGTAGGTAGATTTAGTTTAATAGATTAGATAGTTTAGAAGCGTAGGAGGGAAAAAAGATATAGACACCCTAACCCTTGTATCATAGTAACATTAAGATGATCATTCAGAATTCATAAGATGTTGAGCTATAGTAGAGAGCTGTAGAGAAGAACCCATGTATAGGAGCACTTGAGTTAATATATGAGACTTTGACTCAAATTTCATGGTGTTATGATGCTCACTGTTTACATTAGTTAAATGGTATTGTTACAGTTGTTTTGTTTATCTATTATGCATTTATCTCAATGCTATATTGTGTGTATGATTTCATGTTGAATGTATGAAGTCAGAAAGAAAGGAAGAATGAGGTTAAATTGTTTCTCTCCATGAGAATTCCTGTAAGGAGTGCAGTGAACGTCCGCAAGGTGTGCGTTGACGAGGGTCTGAGTTTTATCTCAGAAATCTTAGGAGAGATATCGTTGTTCTCATATCAACAGAAGTGAAGGTGAGGCACATAGCCATGCAAGGTGTTCGTAGGCTAGTTAAGGCCTTAGAATTTATCAACTAATGTGAAGGCTGAAGGACTACTGTTGCAAAAATTGTACAGGGTCGAAGACTCAGATAATGAGAGGTTAATTGAAAGTTTTCCACAAGGAGTGCAAGCAKGATTCCTTTTTGGAGGATTGAATTTGCAAGTGAGATCTTAGGAGGGATAGTACMTTTTAAGTGTTCAAAGAGGTGGAGATTGAAATCATCTCGCAGAAGTCAAGTTCAGGTGGAAGGACGCTAAGTCATTTTGGCCCGAGATCCTTGAGATGACTGAACGAATGATGAGAGGCCTTCATGAAAGAAGTGTCGAAGTTGTGATAATTGTTGGATCTTGTAGATTTGCAAGGTGGTTAGAGGCTGGTGAAACCCATCACCCAGGATTCGAAGTTCAATATGAGTCGTTAATCTCATTTCAACCCACATCGTTGGATCATTTCACGATTTCTGGGTTCGTGAGTTTTGGATGGTAGACCAAATTATTTGTTTCACGAAGTCCCAAGTTGCGAGGAGCAAGGAAGGAGATCCAGACTGTTGGATCCAAGTCACGGGAGAACCGTTGGATCAGAACCTTCGTGGGGTATTTCATATCGGGGTTTCGGGGGTTGAAAGAATTTCTTTTCGACTGTGAAGTAACGAAGTGCCGAGCGCCGAGGGCTCGTACAAACACGTGGCACATTCGTTAAGTGGGGGCCACATGGTTGACAGGTGGTGTAACAACAAGCGCCCAGATAAAGGTGGAAGCAGGTGACAGGTGGAGGACACATGTCGCCTGGAAAGGATTCAACGCATTGTTGACATATCGCCTCTCGGGGATTGTCAAAGGAGAAGCATGAGGGCTCAACACTCGAACTCGTGAAGTTGCGAGTTGCAAGTGGTGCTAGAGTTAGGCCCTAGCCGACGGTCGCTTGTAGAGTCACTAGTGAGGAAGGAGCCATACCCGTATCGCATCTTGGGTATCGGAGGTTTGGAGTCGAGGGTCTTCGATTCATGAACTTGCAATATCAGAAGTCACGAAAGGCGCTTGCACTAAGGGCTAGTCGTGGTCACATGGAGACGTAAGGCTCGTGCCTGGTGTTAATTTGCACAGGGTGGGTTTTAATGAAGGACCCGTGGATCGGATTCATGAGGTTCCAATAGGGATCTAAGGGAGCCTCTTCGACTCGAGGAGAATTTAGAATGATCCTGTGCAGATCTCAAACAGAGGGTCGGGGGTCTACGTCACCTTCTCTACCACGTAGTCCCTCAGGAAGTCCTTCTCCTTTTTCTAGGGACTCTAGCACAAATGGTCCAGAAATGTCAATGTTGGAACTCTCAGGACTCGCAATTGTGAGCAAAACAGGGCACATGCAAATGCATCTTAGACATGTAGGCCCCAAGTCATGGTTAAATTGCAGCAGTGACCACTACAACCAACTATTACATGACTAATCTTCAATAGTTACTTTCCCTTTACCAATCCAAGACGCGGATGAGGATGGATCAAAAAATGGGTGAGTGAGTGCATTAAAGTGCATGAGGGAAATGAATGAATGTACAGGAAAATCAGTGAACAAGCCATCATTCGAACCCCCCCATCAGAGAAGAGGCAGGTTTAAGTAACTTTGTGGGGAATCAAGAACCTCCTGTCCTTCCACAAGAAGCTCACGTAATATATCCCCTCCCTTAAGAAAAAATGGTAATTCACATAGGAATAAACACTTAGCCCCTTAAGCCCCCTCTCTTGTGGAATCATAGCCCCCTATAAATCTAGTCCTTGTCTGTCTAGCAACCAGCCATGTATTTATTATTAATAATGATAGAAAACATTACATTTCTTGGGCACACTAGACTTTTAATAATTGTCTGGGTACCTTGGCCTCTCAACATTGTAACAATACATTATTTAAAATGGGGGTCCAAAACCTGGGGTGTTGCATCCCCTCCCCCTTATTTTGTCACTGTCCTCAATGAATATACAAAATAGAGATCAAAATATTAAATTTATTCAAAACGATGTCGATACTCTTCCCACATGGCATCTTCAGGCTCCCAGGTAGCATCTTCGGGACCGTAGCAGGTCCACTAAGCTTTTACCAACTCTATAACTCGATTTTGGAGCATTTTGATTTTCCTATCTCTCTCTGTCTCTACTTGAATTAGATGCCAATCAATAACATGGTTAGGGTCATGTACATATTTCTTTAGTAAAGATACATGAAACACATTATGCACATTCATGGAAGAAGGAAATGAAATCATGTATGCAACTGGCCCTATTTTGTCCAATATTTCAAATGGACCACAAAATTTGGCTACCATCTTTGTACAACTACCCAATTTCAAAGAGATTTTCTTGGGCTTCACTTTCAAAATTACATGCTCCCGTACTTTAAATTCTCTAGATGTCCTATTCTTGTCTGCGTAAACTTTGTATCTATCATGAGCTGCCTTTAAATTCTGCGTGATCTTAACCACCCAGTCTTCCATGTCCTTGAAGAACTTCGGCCCAAGTACCACTCTATTTGTTGGGTTGTCTGATCTTACTGGAGTATCGCATTTCCTACCATACAAGGATTCAAATGGGCTCATTCTTAATGAAGCTTGATACCCATTATTATATGAAAACTCAACCAAGTGTAAGTATTCTTCCCACTTATATGGCTTATCCATCACATACATTCTCAGCATATCTTCAATTATTCGATTGGCTCTCTCTGTTTTCCCATCTGTCTGGGGATGATATGTTGTGATAAATTTTAGATTTGTGCCAAATAATTTAAACAATACCCTCCATAAATTGGAGTTAAACTTCATATCTCTATATGAGATGATTGTCCTAGGTATCTCATGCAACCTAGCTATTTCCTTCATGAAAGTTTATGCAATATTAGTCGTTGTATGCGTTGTCCTCATAGGCACAAAATGAGTAGCCTTTGTTAATTTTTCAACCACGACCATGATTGAATCATGTTACTTATTTTTTATGGGTAATCTTGTGATTAAATCCATGGTGATCACTTCACATTTCTTCTCTGGGATTGGAAATGGTTGCAGCAAACCCGCTGGGTGCCTATGCTCAGACTTCACCTTCTGACATTCCATACATCGATCGATGTAATAACAACATCCTTCTTCATTCTCGGCCAAAAGAACTGGCTTCTTACTGCTATAATTGTTTTTTGGTAACCAGGATGTACAACATAAGGAACATCATGCATTTCCTTCAGTACCAAATTCCTTAGTTCTCCAGATCTAGGAACATAGATTCTATTTTATGCATGAGTAATATGTCTTCCCTTATCTCATACTCCTTTATTTTCTGTTGTACACTTCCTTGCTGTAAGTTTTTCTTTACCTGTAGGTAATGTTGATCTGTATCAAGACCATATAAAATTATTCTCTTCAATTCTGACTGATGCATATTGACAGTAGTAGCATGCATGAGATTCACTATTCTATTAAGCACATCAACAACTTTATTCTCCTTTCCTTTGATATGCTTGATATTGAAGTCATATTCACTTAAAAATTCCAATCATATTGTTTGCCTAGAATTCAAGGTTGGTTGTTCAAAAATATACTTCAGGCCAATGTGTTCCATCCTTAATTAGAATTTCTTCCCCATGAGATAATTCCTCCACATCCTCAAGGCATGAACAATGGCAGGAAGTTCCAAGTCATGCGTGGCATAGTTCCTCTCATGTTCCTTAATCTTTTTGAACTCATATCCAATGACATGTCCATTTTGTGTGAGGACTCCCCCAAGTCCTTCCTTACATGTGTCTACACATACCACAAAAATTTCATTTGGTTCAACAATATTTAACATAGGTGCACTAGTAAGTAATTCCTTCAATAGATTAAAATTATTTTCACACTTGAGTGTGCATTCAAATTTAGTTCCCTTATGTTGCAAAGAAGTGATGGGATGAGCAATCTTAGAGAACCCTACTATGAAACTTTTGTAGTAGCCATCTAATCCCATAAAATATATGGCGTCTGACACATTTATCGGTGTTGGCCATCGTCTAATGGCTTCGATCTTCTTTGGATCTACCACTATGCCTTGCTCTGAAATAATGTGTCCCAAGTAATGGATCTGCTTTTGATAAAAAAAAACACTTACTCAACTTGCATACAACTGATGTTCTCTCAGTACTTGCAACACTAGTCTTAAGTGATTTTCATGCTCCTGTTCAGACTTAGAATAGATAATTATGTCATCTAGGAATACTATGAAAAACTTATCCAAATAATTTATGAATATGTCATTCATTAAGAACATGAAGACAACTCATGCATTGGTCAGTCCAAATGGAACCACTACAAATTCATAATGCCCAAACCTGGTCCTAAAGGTTGTCTTATGAATAGATTCTTCCTTGATTCTTACCTGATGGTATCCTTCCCTCAGGTCAATCTTTGAAAATATCTTTTCTCCTCTTATCTGATCAAAGAGGTCATCGATTCAGGGTAGAGGATACTTTTTCTTTATAGTGTACTTGTTCAGCTGTGGGAAGTCAACACACAACCTCAAGGTTACATCCTTATTTTTGACAAAAAATATTGGTGCTCCCCAAGGTGAAACACTTGGACGTACGTACCCTTTCCTCAACAATTCCTCCAACTTCATTTGTAATTCTTTTAACTCTGGTGTGCTCAATTCATCCAACTGCATTTGTAATTCTTTTAACACTAGGGCAGCTCCTGGAACTAAATCAATTGAGAAATCCATCTCCCTTCTTGGTGGAAATCAGGGTATTTCTTGGAATACATATTCAAATTCTTGTAGTACCGATAAATATTCGAGGCTTGGCCCTTTTGATTTATCTAGCTCTTCCACTTGAGCTGCATACAATTGACATCCTTTGCTAACATATATTTTTAGTTGTAAGGCTGAAATCTCCCTTATAGAGATGGGTCTTGGAACTCCTTTCAGAATGCTCTGTTTTCCATTTCCATCAAGACATGTAAATGTCTTGTTATGAAAATATAGGACAACATGATGCTTGTACAACCAATCCATTCCAATCAAAATATCATAAGACCCCAATGGTATGATATTTATATCAATACTAGTATTCAAGCCATTAAGACTAATGGAACAACTTCTAACCATGTCATGGATTATTCTTTTGGTTCCAGTGGCTAACTAAACCAAACTTTCTTTTCCAAGTTTACTTTTATCCAAATGTAATCTATCCACTATCTTAGGATCAATGTAACAATGGATTGCTCCTGAATCAATCAAAATAGCAACAAGCTGATTTATGATCTTACCTTCCACCTCAATCATATTGGATTGGTACTCTTCTTGTCGATCATTTAAAGATGCATAGATTCTTCCCATATATTCAACTATTGTAGCTTATTGGATGTTGTGCATAGTCTTCACTTTTTCCTTTCTGTGTGGGAAATCCTTGTACAAGTGATATTCCTTGAATCCCCGACATTTGATCTTCCTTCCTTCCAGGATTTCTACAGAGATTCTCTTCCTTGGCCTTTCTCATACATGTATTTAGCCTTTCTGATGGCTTCAGTCAAGGTCTTGGGCTCATCATACTTGATCTCTTCCTTATAAAAGGCTATCATTCCACTTAGAAATATTTGTATTTTCATTTTCTCACCACCAATGAACCTGACATACTTTAACAATCCTAAGAAATTCTTCACGTACTCTGCCATAGTCATGCTTCCCAAACTGAGTTCAAAGAAATCCTGCATTTTCCTATCATAGAAATGATCTGAGAGGTACTCATTCTAGAATTACTTCTTGAATTGCTTCCAAGTGATCCTACTCTCATTAATGTGCTCCACTTGCTTCAGTTGGTCCCACCACATTACATCTTTCCCGTGTAAATGGTAGGTGGAAATCCTAGATTCTAGAATTGATGAATAGTTATGCAACTTAAAATATATCCCGAGCCCAAGAAACCATGCTTCAACATCATCTTCCCTTTATCTTTCACCCTCAAAGGAATGTGGCTTGAGCTTCCTCATCTCTCCTTGAAACTATCTACCTCTTTTTTTCTTCTTTGGTGTCTGACGGGAGACACCTCTGGACTGCTTACGGGATCATCCGATGCATAAAAATTTATTTCTAAGTAAGGAGGTGAGTAGTGTCCATGACCTCTGCTAGCACTTATAGAATAACCAGATCTTCCATGATCATCCCTTATTTCATGGTACCTGTATTCTTCCTCTTGTATTGAGTTTGATCCCTTCTTCGTTTGTCTCTGCAATTGATTTAAGCTCTGCATCACTTTATCATTTATTTGACTTTTATCTCTCATAAGTCTCTCATTGTCTTCTTTGTATCTCTTCACGTCCATCCTCAATCTTCTTACCATTTTTATTAATGTTTCCTTTTCTCCTTTTCCCTTGCGTCCATTGGACTCTGTCTCTAGATTATCAACTCTGGTATTCTCGCCTTCAACCTCCTTATCATGACTGGAGGCTCCCTCACCTTCTTCCATTTCCTCAATACGCATCTTGAGTTGATGTGTTTAAACCCCTTAATTATGAAAAATGTGCAAGCGATGATTTTGTTAGAATTATGCATATGATAAACAAAATTGCCAAACCATGCTACATGTCTCTTTTTTTCTGTTCATGGAGATCATATCCCCATTCTCCAAAAATAACAGTGTCTTGTTATCTTTGGTTGACACAAAATTTCATCCTGCGCAAGAGCTTCCTTCAAACCACGTTCCCAGGTGACCATGACTAGAAACCATGGCTAAATCCTTCCTTAGAACTTTTCTATCTCGAAGACCACCAATTCGGCCCTTACACCTCCTTCCCTCAGCTCTCAATCTGCATATGACCATGGCCATGACCATGTGCTTAGTTGAAAAATCACTTATCCAGAGCTTCGAGACTTTGGAACTTTCAGCCATGACCAAATCAATGATCCTCGTTCTCTTTCACGATCAACGATCGAGATCCACTTCGGGACTCCACGCTTCGAAAGTCTCAAATTTCCTCGCTTGCCTCCTCCCAGAATGATTTTTCCCAGAGTTCATGATCTATTGATGGGTGTCCTCCTACAGATCAACGATTGTGAATCACTTCAGCTCTTTGGGCTTCGGAAGTTTCAAACTTTTCTCTTGCACATTCTCCCAATGTTCTTTTACCCGAAGTCAATGATCCTTCGACATGTGTCTTCTAGAATCAATGGTCAATATGTACTTTGGCCTTTGGACCTTCGTGATTTTTTGACCCAATGCAACCTATCACATCCTTCCCCACTGGAGTTCCCAGTCTCTAGACTACACGATCTGTCACCACGTGGAGAAATACTAGAAGTGGACACATGGCCCAATCGGGTGGGTGACACATGTCACATTCTAACTGACATTTCAATACTCCATATGCTTAAAACTTACTGACATGTAGCACACATCCCATGTGTCCACGTCATCCCATGTGACATCTGCAAGCCACGTCACTTCAGGAATTCTAACATCCACATCACCTTTAGGTGATGTCATCATGCCCCATCACTTCAGCACTTTGAGCTTCTAGACTTTGGGAGTTTCCATACTAGAACACATCCAATTCCCCCTATAACATCCCCAAAAATAAATTACTTTTAAGTCTGAAATTGCTTAGGAAATTATTTTTGTTTTTGGTAAATTCTAAATTGGAAAATTATTGTCATTTATGGAAATTTTGAATTTTGAATTTAGTTAATTGTAATTGATGATTATGACTGTTGGGTAGAGATCTGATTTGACCCAACTAACTATTTGACTATGACACTTGTATGAAAACAAATATTTTATATTTATTGTTGATGGAAAAATGGAACAACCATGTTAAAATTAGCTGACCATGACTCCATGAGAGGGGAACATGTTGGAACTACCTCAGGGCTAAATGTGACAAGTGGAAAATCAATAATTTGGCCATTGGTAGCCCTTGAAAATCATGGATTTGGAAAGCTATGAAAATTCCCAAGGGGAAATATACGTAGGCACAATTTCTTTTGATATATAACATATGGGAGGAGGCAACACACTGCCTAGTATGCTGGGGAAGAGAAATGATCTCTTACTATTATGAACACTACTTGTTGAGTGTGAGGCAAGGATAAGTTGTTGAAACTGAAGGACTATTGCTGAGGAGGAGTTCTAAGTTCTCCCTCATGGATTCATGGTCATGCTAGGGGGTGACCAGGACAAGTAAATTGGTTTTTTTGTTCTAAGGTTGGGAGGAAMTTTGCTATTTCATTTGTTGTTCGAAAATTGTTCAGATATGTCTATCTATTCCTTCTCTGGTTAAATATTATTGAATTATTGGTTGTTAGATGCATCTGTGTTAAATAGGATATGATTTCGAATACCGTGCTAGAAAATCCCTACCAGATAGGTGATTCATTTACATCTAGATATTCAATTTTAATGTAAACTGTAGATTGTGCAAACACTAAAGGAGATTTCGAAAGTAAAATTGAGATCTATATATATTTATATACGTATGTAGTCATATCAATGTAGGAAATCCTTTTAATTATGGACAAATCATCCTATTGATTTATTATTGTTGGCATGAAGTAAATATAGTATAACTTTTATAGTTTTACTGTATCTCATTAGTAAGAAATTTATGGAAATAAACTTGAGAGATTAGAGTTATACATACATATTTTATTATAGACAAAATACACAGGTATAAATAAAGGTTTATGATGATTAGACTATTTTAATGTAAATGAAAACAAATAGGTCAAATAGTCACAAGACGAAGTTTTGAAATGAAAACGAATAGTTCAGAGAGTCACAAACGAAGTTCTGGAAATTAAATATACAATAGTAAACTAAAGGAAGTGAAGAGTATACACCCTGGAACCATATAATTTCGATACACATAGACCTACTGTAGTAATAATCGAAAAAGGAAAAGCTATAGGAATAAACAAAGGAATCATTTGAATTTCTCTATAAAATCCAAAGTAAACCTGGAGAGGGTACAAGACAGAATTACTGTTCATCGATATGTGTTGCTATTCATTCCATAAATATTGGTATAACAGATCTATTATTCTAAAAGAAGGGACTCTTCAAGTTTCCATCTAAGTCAACTATACAATTATGAACAACAGTATAGTCCTGCTCATATCACCTTATTACACAGTAACAGGGTTTTAGTCCCTATGTCTTCCTTTAAACTGAAGATACAAAGATAGTGAATCGACTATGTTTATGAACCTGATTAATCTCACCCTTGATGATTGTATTTTAGATCAGAATTGTTTCATTTCTTAGAAATCTAGGGCATTCACTTAAGAGTGGTAACATGGAACCTGAGTACCTTTCTTGGGCAAGGCATGGTTCTGTTCCATTGCAGTGACCTCATAATCTTGCAAGAAATACGAGATGATATTTTCTTAGTGTCAAATAGAAACCAACCTCACTTGAAATTTTAAAGGTAAAATCTTATAAGACAATGAAGGTATCATTTTACAGAGTAATACTTATCTTGAATTGTCACAGGAATGCTCCAAGTCATAGTCATGATCTGTCAACACGTCGAAAGGGGAGGAGTGAGATTGAATGGCCTAATGGGTACCGTTGCAGCAAGACAGGGTCCCATCATTAGAATGGCTACCATTTTTTATTAAAACAAAACCTTTCAGGAATTTAAACAAATAAACAACAATAACATTATAAATCCAAACTGCAAGGGTCATGTGGTATGTGTAGACCAAATGCATGAATCAAGTCAGGGTATCAATTTAAATAATTCTTTCCAAAAAGAATGCATTGCCCAAACTATAAATATAAAGTTTAAATTATATGCCGAATACGTTTATCATAGTCTAAACATAAATTGATTATCTGTGCCGAAGGGAATGCATTGCTCGAAGATTAAACACATAGTTAATATTTTTGTCGAATATCAGACTTCGAATGTTAGCTTCCACACACAGATAATGCTATTGTTAGAACAAAATATATAACCCTAATTTTAATCAAAGAATCAAATAATAGTCTGGTACAGGGTGCTTCTTAAC